>JAAGEH010001330.1:0-22867 GCA_011751065.1 Lasiurus cinereus
GGGAGACCTACATTGACCTGCAGGGCCTGCAGTGGGCGGAGAACTGGGTACTGGAGCCCCCCGGCTTCCTGGCCTACGAGTGTGTGGGCGCCTGCCGGCAGCCCCCGGCGAACCTGACCGTCCAGTGGCCGTTCCTGGGGCCGCGGCAGTGCATCGCCTCAGAGACCACCTCGCTGCCCGTGATCGTGAGCGTCCAGGAGGGCGGCAGGCCCCGCGCCCGGGTGGTCAGCCTGCCCGACCTGCGGGTGCAGAAGTGCAGCTGCGCCTCGGACGGGGCGCCCGTGCCCAGGAGGCTGGAGCCGTAGGCGCCGGGGGGAGCCCCGGAGGCCTCTGACTCAGCTCCTGCACCCAAGCAGGTGTTGATGTAGGTTTTAGTTTTCTACTTAGCGACTGGCCTCTGCCCCAAATAGGGCCCTTATTTTACCTTCCCGCGTGTCCTTCCGCTTCTGGTCCTCCTGTCCGTCCCCTAAGCACTTACATGGGTAACTAAGGCCACCGGACGGTGCTGAGGAGGAAACCCGGGCTCCTTGCCAGCCGGCGTGGCGGAGCCTGGGCAGCCTGTTCTCCGGCAAATTAACCAGCGGTGGGACAGCGCACCCTAAGAGAAGAATCGGGGAAAGAACTCGTTTATACTCTCTTACATGATGAATTAAAACCAAACCCTAAAATCCCCCTGTTTCCCTGAGATAGGGAGGATGTCTGAAAAATGAACCCCATCTCCCCAAGGTGGAGTCGTTTTGGACTTTTGTAAACATGCCCGGGTTCCCCCGCCAGGGAACCTGGAGGGATGAGGAGGGACTTCGGGCCAGGGAGGTGCACAGGGGAGCAGGACACCTGGTTTCTGGATATATCCGGGCCCCAAGCTGTGACATCATCGCCCTGGGGACTCTGCAGCCCTCACCTCCCCCCTCCTCTGCCCCTGTACTCCACCTGCCTGCGCAGTTACCTACCCCCTGTGTTAGAGAACTTACCACGTTAGCACCGCATGTATTTACATTGTGTTTATTATTATTATTTAGAAAAAAAAAGCAATTGAATGTGGATAACATGCAGGAATAAAAGCGGTCCCACTCTGTGTCCACGCATTTCCTTTGCAGCATTGTCATCTCTGCCTTCAACGAGCCCTTTAAATTGGAGGCGGGCGCACAGCCGCGATCCGCCCTCGGATTGGCCCGCCCCGAGCTCCCGGCCGACGATTGGCTGCCGGGGGCGCGGCGGGGCGTGGCCACGCGGCCCGGCGCGCGGAGGGTGGCGGGATCGGGGCGGAAGCTGCTGGATCCGGCTGCCGAGGCGCCGCCGCCGCCTCCCCTGACGGCCTCTCGCGCCCGCCCGCGGGGGGCGAGTCGTGCGGCTGCCGGGGCCCCCGAGCCCGCGGCCATGAGCGTGGGCTTCATCGGCGCGGGCCAGCTGGCCTGTGCCCTGGCGCGGGGCTTCACGGCCGCGGGTGAGCGCGCGGCGGCGGCGGCGGCGGCGGCGGCGGAAGCGGGGACGGGGCGCGGGGCGGGCCGAGCGGGGAGACGGGCGCTGCCGGCGCCTCGTGGGGTTGGGCTCTGCTTCCCCCGGGGAGCACGGGGCGGGCGGGTGGCCCCCGCTGAACCCCCTGTCTGCTGCAGGCATCCTGTCGGCTCACAAGATAATAGCCAGCTCCCCGGACATGGACCTGCCCACCGTGTCCGCGCTCCGGGTAGGTGGGCCGGGGGCGGGGCCGGGGGCGGGGCCGGGGGCGGGGCCGGGGGCGGGGCCGGGAGGGTCACCAGCCGGCTGACTCCCCCCACCTCCATCCGTGGCCTCAGGACCCTCCTGCTTCCCCCCCCCAGGCAAACTGACGGGGGTTCCATGCGGGCCCTGCGGCGCTTAGAGGAAGAGGTGTGCATGCGTGGGAAGCGCCTGGCATGGCGTAGGTGCCCCGCAAATATTCGAGTGTCTTCATTGGCGTGTCCCTAAGGCGCTCGGAGCCGCAGGTTCCTCCTGTACGAAAACGGAGAGCCTGCTGCAACCCGTGTGGCCCAGTGGATAGGGCGTGGGCCTGCGGATGCAAGGGCCCCAGGTTCCATTCCGGTCAAGGGCATGGACCTGGGTTGCAGGCACATCCCCAGTGGGGGGCGTGCAGGAGGCGGCTGATGGATGTCTCTCTCTCATCGATGTTTCTCTCTATTCCCCTCCCTTCCTCTCTGTAAAAAATCAATTTAAAACACACACACACACGGAGAGTGTAGTAGCCCCTTTGCCGAGGTACAGAGGGGCAGGAAGGAGGTGTGGGGAAGGAGCCAGGCCCGGTCGCTGTCCCTCTCTCTAAAAAGAGTATTATTCCAAGTCTTCAGCCCAAACCTGGGCCGTGTGGGAGGAGACGTCCAGTGAGGCAGGTGACAGGCAGGGTCTGTGCCGGGGACGATGGCTGAGGTTCCCAGCCCTGGGGCCCTGCAGGGAGCGGGATGAGTCCTCCCACCCAACCCCGGACCACACGGAGACCCGATGGGCTGGGGCCTGACCCCGCTCTGCTTCCCACCCACGTGGGACGCTAACATCCCACCCTTTGTCACTTCCCAGCCCTGGAGATTTCTTTTTCTTTCTTTCTTTCTTTCTTTCTTTTTTTAAAATATATTTTATTGATTTTTTACAGAGAGGAAGGGAAAGAGATAGTTAGAAACAATGATGAGAGAGACATCGATCAGCTGCCTCTTGCACGCCCCCCACAAGGCATATGCCGTTGACCGGAATTGAACCCGGGACCCTTCAGTCCACAGGCCGATGCTCTATCCACTGAGCCAAACTGGCTTCTGCCCAGCCCTAGAAATTTCTTAGCTGGCACAGGGCTGCCTGGGCTGGCAGACACTGATGGGGATGAGGGACAGCCCTTTCCTGGTTGCCATGGAGACGCTGGTCCAGGCTCTGCACCTGTGCTCACTTGCCCAGGAGCAGAGTGTGCCCGTGGGGTGAGGGGCAGACGCTCAGGGGACAAGGCAGGGTGTTCCCGGCTGCGGCTGGCAGAGGAGTGGCGGGCGGCGGGGGTTCGGCGGCTCCCCGGGAGGGTCTGGGAGCCGCGCCCTTTCTTCCCGCAGAAGCTGGGGGTGAGCCTGACCCGCAGCAACAAGGAGACGGTGCGGCACAGCGACGTCCTGTTCCTGGCTGTGAAGCCGCACATCATCCCCTTCATCCTGGACGAGATCGGGGCGGACGTCCAGGCCCGGCACATCGTGGTCTCCTGCGCCGCCGGCGTCACCATCAGCTCGGTGGAGAAGGTGCCCGGCTCCGCTCCCGCGCCCGGCCGGCGGGGTGGGGGACGGGGGCGCTGGTGGGAACTGGGCCCTGCCAACACTCGCGCCCTCTTCTCGCTCCAGAAGCTGATGGCCTTCCAGCCGGCCCCCAAGGTGATCCGCTGCATGACCAACACGCCGGTGGTGGTGCGGGAGGGCGCCACGGTGTACGCCACGGGCACCCACGCCCTGGTGGAGGACGGGCAGCTGCTGGAGCAGCTCATGAGCAGCGTGGGCTTCTGCACGGAGGTGGAGGAGGACCTGATCGACGCCGTCACGGGGCTCAGCGGCAGCGGGCCCGCCTACGTGAGCCTCTCTCACTCACTCACTCACTCACTCATAGGCTTACGTAGCCTCGGGGGACTCGGAGCAGACTGGGCTGGCAGGCAGCAGGGGCTGGGGGGACCCCCACTTCCAGGGAGCTGGTGGAGGACACTGGTCCTTGGCTCTAGCTCCAGTCATGGGGGAAAGCAGACCCTCAGGGGTGCCCTCGAGTGCCTGCTGCCCCAAGTCTCACTGAGTGTCTCCCCAGGCATTCATGGCCCTGGACGCACTCGCTGACGGCGGGGTGAAGATGGGCCTCCCGCGGCGCCTGGCAATCCGGCTGGGGGCCCAGGCCTTGCTGGTCAGTGCCCTCCCTCCGCGTGTTCTGAGCCAGGGTGGGCCTGGGGTTCTTGGGGGGCAGCGAGTAGGGCAGGCAGGGCTCGGGGGCTGGGGAAAGGCCGGGGGAAGGTGTGTCCTCTCATTCGCCACCTGTGTGTGCTCCAGGGGGCCGCCAAGATGCTGCTGGACTCGGAACAGCACCCGGGCCAGCTCAAGGACAATGTCTGCTCCCCCGGCGGGGCCACCATCCACGCCCTGCACTTCCTGGAGAGCGGCGGCTTCCGCTCCCTGCTCATCAATGCCGTCGAGGCCTCCTGCATCCGCACCCGGTGGGCCTCTCCCCTCCGCCCGGCCCCGTTAGTGGTGCTGGGATCTGTGCCGTTAACAGCCTCCACTGAGTAGCTGGAGGATGGCAGGCCTTACGTCATTTAGGTCTCCCCACCATGCCAGGGTCAGGATTAGCTTTGATGTGGGGGGAGGAGGTGGGGGTTCAGACAGTTTTCCCCAGGTCAGACGGCTAGTACGTGATGGAGACAGGGTTCAGTTTCCAGCTCGGGACTTCAAACCCTGTGACTCTCCACACTGCCTCTCTCCCCCTATGATCACAGATACCCCTGGTTGCTCTACCTCTAGGCAGTAGCCCATCGTTAGTTAAAGAGCCTGGCTAGTTCTTGCCAGTTTGGCTTGGAGGATAGAGCGTCAGCCCGCAGACTGAAGGGTGCCGGGTTCGATTCCCATCAAGGGCACGTACTTTGGTTGCAGGCTCGATCCCCGGCCCTGGTTGGGGCTCTTGCAGGAGACAACCGCTCGATGTGTGTTTGTGTGTGTGTGTCATATGGATGTTTCTCTCTGCCTCTCCTCTTCCACACTCTCTGAAAATCAATGAAAAAATATCCTAGGGGAGGATTAAAAATAGCCAAAAAAAGAAAAAAGGGAAAAAAGCATGTCTAAGAAGGTGGGGAGTGTTTGGTGTATTGGGCTTCTAATTTGGGGTGGCATCCAGTCAGCAAGGTGGGGAGTTACGGGGGTGGGAAAGCTTTGAGACGTCTGGCTCCAGGGTTTAATGCCTTCATCCTCCTCTCCCCTCCCCGGCGCCGTCTGCAGAGAGCTGCAGTCCATGGCCGACCAAGAAAAGACCTCCCCAGCCGCCCTCAAGAAGACCCTCCGGGACAGAGTGAAGCTGGAATCCCCGACTGTGTCCACGCTGACCCCCTACAACTCCTCCAAGGTCCTCACTAGAGGCCCGGCCCCCGGAGGCAAGAAGGACTAAGGTAGACCGCCCCCCGTGACAGCCCGCGCCGAGGGGCCGGCCGGGCCAGGCAGGCTTCGGCCGCCTTCAGATCCTGTAAATCTTCCATCTTCAGACCAAGCAGCCCGTGGGAAGATGCCTGGCGGGGGGTAGATGCTAGCAGCCAGTGAACCCCGCACATTCCCGCTGTTTCAGCCCCCACTGCAGTCCTCCATCGGGAGCCCAGAGCAGCATCATTGTGGTGCCAGGTCAAGAGGTGAGGGTACAACAGTGACTAGGGCAGGCCTAGCGCATGCATGCCCTTGGCAGCAATGAAGGGTCCACAGTGACTCCTCTTGGCATGAGCCTGAGCAGCGTGGGACTGTCCCCAGCAGCAGCGCACATGTGTGCTGTGTGGAGGCAGTCTGGTTCGGTCCCGTTAAGTTAGCCACTTAAATAAAGTTTTATTTTTCATTACCCCCGCCTTTCTGCCTTTATTTTTCTTAATACATTTTATTGATTTTTTACAGAGAGGAAGGGAGAAGGAGAGAGAGTTAGAAACATCTCGATCATCTGCCTCCTGCACACCCCCTAGTGGGGATGTGTCCGCAACCAAGGTACATGCCCTTGACCAGAATCGAACCCGGGACCCTTCAGTCTGCAGGCTGATGCTCTATCCACTGAGCCACACCGGTCAGGGCGCGCCTTCCTGCCTTTGCTCTGCTTGGTTGTAAGTCATCGTGCGTCTGTGGGGAGCACTGTGTAAGGTCACGCATGCACTAGGCCTGCGGGCCAGCTGTCCAAGGTGACTGGGGGCCACCCCCTTCCAGGCCTCAACCCACCCGCGTGCCTTTACCCAGAACCTGCCAACTGCCTGGTGCACACCGGGCTCAGGTGAGCCCTGCCCTCCGAGCTTTGCAGGTCTGGCCGGGGCGGATTTGACTGAAGGTGGCTGTGCCCTCCAGGGAGACAGGCAAGGGCCACCTCTTGGGAAGCAGTCCTGGTATCTCTTCTTGGGCCCCAGGCCTGCCCTCCCAGCGCCCACCTCTTCACCGGGCTGGCCGGCCCTGGGCTGGCGGTCAGAGCCAGCGGCTGGCATCCCAGAGCAGGTCCCAGGCCCCGTGTGCCAGGCTCTGGGCAGAGGTTCCGGAGCTGTGCCTGTGTCTCCCCGACGCCCCAGCCTGGGAGAGCAGCCGGATGCCCCTGCCAGCCTTTTAGGAGAAAGGCTGCTGTTCGAGGCCAGCGCAGCGTTTTGAATAAACGCGCTGAACGCTCCCTCCCGCCGTGCCAAGTGCCCCGTGAGGCTCAGTACACCCCAGTCAGTCACATGCGGGCCGTGTTCTGAGTTGCCCAGGGGCTGAGGACAGGTGTGGGCACAGAGCTGAGGAAAAGACGGGAAGGCAGAGGAAGAGGCGGCGTGAGGAGAGGGAGCAAGGGAGGGGCTAAACCCCCCCAAGGCCCTCCCCAGCCTCCTCCCCTGGGAGCAGGCCTTACTCCCCATTTCGTAACTCGCCCCTCTCAGGACCCCAAAGCTCTGTCCCCACGACGAACAATAGTTACTTTGGGGGCAGTGGGATTGGGTTGGCTTCTCACTAGATTTTTTTTCTTTAATTTGACTTTAAATTGCTGGTTGCCATATGTAGAGTTCCTCTCCATAAGTTCAAAGGTTAAACAAATGTCTCTACTGCTCCCCAATGGCCTTGCAGGAGCACAAACACACCAGGCTGCATCCGTATCCCTAGGTAACCGTTGCTAAGCAACGCTCAGAGGGATGCTGGAGAGTTTGCACTCCCCTGCTGTCCACAGCCTGGCGGCCCCTCAGCAGGTGCCAGTGTGGCCCTGCCACAGCCCTCCCCCCCTTTTCCCTTTCTGGGGCCCACACGCCACAGGGCTTCCTCTGGTCTCTGACGGGAGCCCAGCCCACACGTAACAAAACAAAGTGTTTGCTTGCCAAGTGCCAAGCCGCCATGCAGGGTACACACTCTCGTTTCATCTTTCATTGGACAGTTATAATGTACTTTGTCTCCCCATTTCACTGACGGAAGCACTGAGGCCTGGGCAGGTCAAGAATCAGCCAGTGAGAGGAAACCTGAACACGAGGCTGAATGAGGAGCTGGGGCGGGGTCGAGGCAGGGGACAAGGCTGCAGGGGTCCCTGGGGCAGGAGACCCCGACCTGATAGTGGGGTTGAGACTGGCCGCCTCCTGACCTTCAGGGGGTGGGGGCGTGGTTTTGAGAGACGGGGAAACCTGCTCAGAGAAGCAGACGTTTTAATTGGTTGGTTGGATGGAAGCAAATCAAACCATCATTCCTCCCTGCCTTTTGCTTTAAGAGGAAGCAGTCAGAAATGAGCATCCGTGACTTCCTTTTCCAACAGCACAGCCCGCCTCTCCCGGCCAGGGCTCCCTTTGCCCTGAACAGATGTGTCTGCTTCTGCTGAGACCCTGCCTGCCTGGTCTCCCTCACCTCCTTGGGGTGCCTCCTCCTCTCCTTCCCCCTTCCCCCAGCTCTTGCCCCAGCCCAGCCCTTCATTGGCCCTCGGCATCCTGGACTTCACTCTGTTGGCTGTTTCCTCGTGAACCATCACTTTGCTCTCAGTGGGGCTTTCTGAGCAGACAAGATGCGGTCACGCATCACCGCCCACGGGATTCTCGCCGTGCCCCTGGCCGGCAGGAAGCGGGGGTGTGAGCAGCTAAGCAACTAGGGGAGCGGGGCCAGGACCCCAACCTCGGATTCTGAGTCCTCCTTCCGGTGTCCCTCCCAGGTCTGCAGGCAGCAGGTGGCTCCTTGCGCAGCAGGCCCCAAGGAAAGCGCCTTCTGGAAGGAAGCCCAGCTCTGTCCGGGCCCCTCTGGCCAGCTGCCGAGGGAAGGCGCGCCTGCACCACTAGAGGGCACCAGGCGCTAACCTGTGAGGGCCCCAGGCTTACCAGCCAGCGGGGCTACAGCATCCAGGGTGCGGGGTCCTAGGAAGAAACCCTACCCAGCTCTGTGCCCTGCATGCCAGCTGTGGCAGGTGATTCGTGTGGTCACAAAGCAAAGCAGCTTAGCATTGGTTAGCGGTGGGGATCTTTTTTTCTGTAGTGTTGTTTTATTGTTTTGCTTTTTAATATATATATATTTACAAAGTTGGTGCCTCCAGAGCCAGTCAGCCAGTGTTTTTGCTATTCTTTTTTTCAATATACAGCAGTACCTCAAGATATGAGTGCCCTAACATACGAGATTTTTGAGATACGAGCCGTCGAGCGAGCGATTTTTGCTTTGAAATATGAGCAACATTTGAGATAGGAGTAATCTCCCGGATGGGCCGGCTGCACACGACCCACCAGTTTACAGCGACTCGAGTGTCTCATAGTTTCCCACGCCTCAAGGTTACGGAATGAATTAAACTCGTATCTCGGGGTACCACTGTATATTTATCTTATTTTATTTTATTTTTTACAGAGAAAAAGGGAGAGGGATAGAGTTAGAAACATTGATGAAAGAGAAACACCGATCAGCTGCCTCCTGCACACCTCCTACTGGGGATGTGCCTGAAAAGCAAGGTACATGCCCTTGACCGGAATCGAACCTGGGACCCTTGAATCCGTAGGCCGATGCTCTATCCTCTAAGCCAAACCAGTCAAGGCTTCTTTTCTAATATATATTTTTTATTGATTTTTTTTTTTTTTTAAAGAGAGGAAGGGAGAGGGATAAAGAGTTACAAACATCAATCAGCTGCCTCTTGCACACCCCCTACTGGGGATGTGCTTGCAATCGAGGAACATGCCCTTGACCAGAATCGAACCTGGGACCTTTCAGTCTGCATGCTGATGCTCTATCCACTGAGCTAAACCGGCTGGAGCCCCTTGCCATCCTCTTGGCCATCTCAGGAGGCCACCCTGGGCCCTCCCTGGTGGGGGGGCCAAGGCTGAGGAAGGGGAGTCGCATGGTCTCGCAGGTCATCTGATGAGTCTTGCTCAAGAGGCTTGAGAATCAGATCTGTTACCGGTCACTTGACCTTGGACTACCTACTCACCCTCCAGGAACTTACCTACAACAGGAGGACAATGGTTGTCCCGACAACAGGAAGGCTGAGCCGGGATCAGGTGAGCTTAGGGGCTGGGCTGTGTCTGGCGGAGGGAGGATGCAGTTCGGAGGGTGTGTGAGTCTGAGGCTGCTCTGGGTTTTATGGGCATCGCTCAGGAGCTGGAGGCTCAGAGAAGGTGGCCAGGAGGCCGGCCCCAGAGCCAGGGCCTCGTGGGAACCAGAGCTCTGGTCTGGGGGCCATATGATCCCTGTCCCCGGGCACACTGGCTCCAGACCTGGTTCTCAAAAGATTTATTTTTTATTGGTTTTAGAGAGAGGAAGGGAGAAGGATAGAAACATCAGTGAGAGAGAAACATTGGTGGGCTGCCTCCTGCAAGCCCCCTACTAGGGATGGAACTCGCAACCTCGAATGCACCCAGATCCGGAATCGGAATCGAACCTGGGACCTCTTAGTTAATGGGTTGACACAACCACTAAGCCACACTGGCCAGGCCCAAAATCTTTGAAATGAAGGAGAAGAGAGGAAACGCATGAACTGTATTGAGTTCTCTTTCCAATCTTACCCCTCTCAGCTCTCCAAAATGCTCTTTCTGTCTGGACCCCAGACATACCCTAACCCAGGGGTCAGCAAACTGTGGCTCTGTTAACTAATGAGTTTGCTAACCACGGCCCTAACCATATGCTTCCCACTGTTTCTGCTCACCCCCTTGCTCCCCTGGAAATGCCGCCTCACCTTTCCGGCTCTCTAAGTGCGGCAGATCCTGGCCTCCCACCTGAATCCCCGAGTCAGAGCGTCTGCCCCTCAGCCAGCCCGGGAGCCACCACCGGCAGGACCCCGAGAGCAGGGGGTGACCGCTTGTTAAACTGAATGGAGCTGATCGTGGCCCGAAGCCCACCTTCCCGGGTGTCCAGGGAGACATGGGAAGCCAGTCGACGTGTATTTATCTAGATTTTATTATGGGCCCATAAAATGCAGTTCGCTCATGTGTCAGGACCCTCTATGGCAGTGGTTCTCAACCTGTGGGTCGCGACCCCGGCGGGGTTTGAACGACCAAGACACAGGGGTCGCCTAAAGCCATCGGAATATACATAATGCATATCAGGTACTTACATTCCGAATCATAACTGTAGCAAAATTACAGTTTTGAAGTAGCCACCAAAATTATTTTGTGGTTTGGGGTCACCGCAACATGAGGAACCGAATTGCGGGGTCACAGCATTAGAAAGGTTGAGAACCACTGCTCTATGGGGAATGGAGGCCCAGGTCAAGAGAAGCCCCAGGGGTCTCAGAGGGGTGGGAGGGGTGTGGGAGGGGTAGGGAGAGAAGCGGGTACGTGCTCAGCTGCGTGAGGATTGCACGGGATGAGGTATGAGAAGCACCTGACTCAGTCCTCCTCACGTGCATTCGCTCGTGTGTTCTCTCAGCCCACGAACATGGAGCCACACTGTGTGTTAGACATGGGCCTCTCCTGACCCGGGACGGGGGCAGGCGGGGACACTTCGATGACAGACGTTGCTGCAGAGTCTACCCTGCAAGCTGGTAAGGGCTCGGATGGAGGCAGGACTGGGGGGGGGGCAGAGAGGAGGGGTTCAGGGGGACTCGGTGAGTTTTCCAGGTAGAAAGAGGCGGTAACGGGCCAGGGTGGGCTCCGGAGGGACCCCTGGCAATGAGAGTGGGGCTGATGCCCAAGGGAGTGTGTGCTGGTGGGCAGGGGGCAGGAAGGCCCCGATGAGGCAGAACCATGTGGACATGGACTGGGCCCGTCGGCTGGAAGGCAGGTGCAGCCCCGCAAGTGTGTTAAGCTGGGAGGGATCAGGCCGGTTTTTGCCTAAGAAAGAAGATTCCGGAAGCCTTGCGGAACAGTCTTGCAGCCAGCTGGGTGTCCCAGGAGAGAGGCCAGTGGAGGCGGGTAATCCAGGAGGCTTAAGGACCCCCCTTCACCCCCGAAACATCCCTTCATATCGTAATTGACTGTGGAAAACCAGTTTGTTTACATGGATAAGCTGCAGCCGATAAGCCAAGCTCTTCTCGCCCCCTACTCCACCCCCCTATCCCCCCACCCCACCCCGGTGCTCCGCAGACCACAGTGGCTGTGGGTGAGTCCGTGCTCCGGGGATTGCTGAGCTAATGAAGCAAACAGATGCCTGATAAGGGGCAGGTGAAGGGGAGCAGGTGTGCAGGGCGGGCCCAGGTCCCCCCAGCTGGCGACTCCATGAACAGACTCGGGTAAACCAGAGGAGATGAGGCTGGTGGGAGATGAGGAAGCAACAGCTGCCATTCGCTGAGGGCCATGCTGAGTGGCCCTTTGCCCACCTGCCCAGACCCTCCCCAACAGCCCTGTCCAGTGCGATCTCGTGAACAAGCTCTTACAAACGAGGACACGGAGGCTCTCAACTTAGTTCCGGGCTGTGGCCAGAGCCCCCCGCTCTGCCCAGTTAGAGTTCCTCTTGGGGTAGGGGGCACCCTGAGGAGCAGGTGGGGACAGAGGCTGCAGGTCCAGGTGTGGATGTGCCACCTGACCCCGCACATGAGAGCTTTGGGGGCTCCATAAGCAGCAGACATGGATTTCTCCCGTCCTGGGGGCTGGAGGTCTGGGGTCAAGGTGTGGGCAGGGCTGCTTTCTCCGTGGGCCTCTCTCCTGGGCTTGCAGGCGGCCACCCTCTCCTCACTGTGTCTGCACAGTCTTCCCGGGGTCTGAGTCCCAGTCGCCGCCTCCTAGGAGGACACCAGTCAGATGCCCCTCCCCGAAGACACCCTTTTAACGTCACCACCTCTCCGAGGGCCTGTCTCCAAGCCCAGCCGCATGGCACGGTGCTGGGGTTCAGGGCTCCACGTATGAAGTTGGGAGGACAAACTGTAGCCCTCAAACCAGCAGCGTCTGGGATGAGGAGGATTCAGGAGCCGCGGGGGGAGGACCAGAGACAGCTGGTGAGAGCGAGGGAGGGGTCCCGGGAGCTGGTGGAGAGCGGGCGGACCGAGGCCAGACTGGGAAGCTGTGGGTGAGAGAGGGTGTGTTCCTGAACCCGGAGCTTTGAGGAATGGAAGGAGGGCCCTGGCCAGTTTGGTCCGTGGATAGAGCGTCAGCCCGTAGACAGAAGGGTCCAGGGTTTGATTCCGGTCACGGGCATGTACCTCCAGTGCAGGCTCCTTTTCAGGCCTGCGCCCTGGTCAAGGCACATGCAGGAGGCAGCCCATCGATGTGTCTCTCTCACATCGATGTTTCTTTCTATCCTCCCCTCTCCGTTCCACTCTCTCTTAAATCAATGGAAAACCATCCTCGGGTGAGGATTAGCAACATCTGGGCTGTGATGTCTTCACCAGAGAGTGAGCCCCTCCGCCCTCTGCGCCCCAGCTTTCTGCCTCCCCCCAGCCCCCCAGAGCTGCGGGGGGCTGAGCTCCTACTGCAGGACCATGACCAACCCGGAGTCAGGCCTGGGGAGCAGCCTCCAGGTGCATCTTCCCATCCAAGCCTCCACACCCCCCCCCCCCCCCAGACCTGGCCCCAAGGGAGTCCTGGCTACCCCTGACCCCCACCCACAGCATCCTGGATCCCCGCCCACGTCTGGGCCCCCCGGTGAACACTCCTCAGCCCCCCCGGCTCTGGAAGGGCCCATTCTGTTGGTTTTCTCTGCCCCTGCTGTCCGCCTCTGGAATGTGCCAGAGCTGCTCCTGCCAGGGACCCAGGGACCTTGGCCTGTGGGTGGGGAAAGGCCGGGCCTGTTACTGGGTCCGAGGTGGAGCCTCCAGCCTGCACCCGGAGCCCTGGCAGCGAGAGGAGAGGCTGGCCCAGCAGCCCCGGAGCGGCTGCCTCCTCCCTCCCTCCCCTGCCAGGTTGGTCCAAGTTTAATTACCCTTTCAAGGCGCAGGGCCTCCTGGGCTGAGCCAGAGGGACTCGGCTTCTTAATTTGATTTTCGTTCTCTCCAAGGAAAGCCTGCAGGAGGTGGGAGGGGGGAGGCACAGAACCTAGGACGCCAAGAGGGCCTCCGTGGGCCTGGAGCTGGGAGTGGGGTTCCGATCAGGTCACCCAGACTTTCCACCCCAGCCTGGCTCTGCTGTCAGTGCGCAGGGCTACCTCCGCCGCTGCCTTGGTCTTCCCATCTGTGCAATGGGCTGGACCCAGCTCCCTCCCCAGCCTGCCTTCCTCGCACTGAATCGGTGACTCCTCCCGGGCGCACTGGTGTGGGTCTGCGGGTTCCCTGCCCTCTGCTCCCTTTCTGGGCTCTCATCCTTTATGGGGGTGCCACACCACTTCTCCTTACCTCCCTGCCCAGGACCCTAGCAGCAGACCAGCCTGTGACTCTGGGGTGTGGGTGGGGGGGCGGGGAAAAGGGTGTCTCCTGCTTCTCTGACAGTTCTTTTCTGTCCCCTCCGGCTTCCTCCTTGGGGTCCCCCCTCCTGCCCCCCATCAAACCTCAGCCACTAACCATTTCCAGTTTGCCCTTGGCCCCGGCTCAGCCACTGTCCCTCTGCACCTGACCTGCCATCTCTCCCCTCCTGCTCCTGCCGACAAGCCCCCCCACCCCCGCCTGACCGCCAGCAGGTTCCTGGGGTGGCCCCTGGACTCCGTGGCCCCTCAGATTGTCCTGTCCACTCTCTTCACATCCCCACACCCCCACCCGCGTCCTCCTTCCTTCCCGGCCTCAATGGCGCCACTGCCTGCCTGGTCTCAGCTGTGGGGTCCCGAAAGACCAGCAGGGAGGACCCCAATAGCTGGATCCTTTTTGCAGCTTTCTTGCTCCAAAAGGGAGGGACGCTTGGGTAGCAGCCACAATGGGGATGCCCGCGTGTCCAGGACCTGCAGGCAGCCAGAAGCCAGGCGCTTCGACATGTGGTCCTGCCACCAACCGCAGGGACACGGATTCTGTCAACAGCCTGGGGGAGCGCAGGCGCAGCTCCTGCCCCAGGCCCTGCCCTGGCTGACGCGGGGACGGTGGCCTGCAGGCCCACAGAGGCCCAGCGAGGCTGAGCCATCTCCTGACTCGCGGAATCTGTGAGTCATACATGTGTTTGTTTTTAAGGCTGGGGACGGAGCCCTATTTCTGGAACCGTGGGACGTCTGTCCCGCAGGCCCAGGGCACAGAAGTGTCTTCATTGTGAGCTGGCCACCGAGCCAGGTCACACCCAGGCCTCCCCTGCCCCAGGTCCCTTCGGGCTGCCTCTGTGGCCAGGCCCTGGCCCCAAGCCCCCTGAGGGAGGTGATGAAGCAAACAGGGCAGGTGAGGGAAGCAGGTGTGGGGACCTGGTGGGACTGAAGCAAATCAAACCACTGATTTGCTCTTTGCATTAAGAGGAAGGAGTAAGAAATGAGCATTCCTGGACTTGGGGCGCCTCTCCCTTCTCCTCACCCCCAGGGCCAGAGAACCCTGCCATTGGGTGGGCAGTCCTCAGGGAACCCTGCCATTGGGTGGGCAGTTCCATTGGCCTGCACGGAGGGTACAGTGTGGCTCAGTGGATAGAGTGCCAGCCTGCACACTGAAAGGTCCCAGGTTCGATTCCCGATCAGGGCACATGCTCGGGTTTCGGGTTCGATTTCCCGTGTGGGTTGTGGAGGAGGCAGCCGACCCATGATTCTCATCATGGATGTTTCTCTCTCTCTCTCCCTCTCCCTTCCTCTCTGACATCAATAAAAAACATACTAAAAACACACACGGAGCGGCCTCTAGGTGGGGAGGCCTGGCTGGTGCGGGGTAGAGCGACACTGAGCCGGAGCAGGTAGGGGTGGAGGGCACCCCCAGTGGGGACCCAGGCTGCAGTCCTCAGGAACGAACGGTCTGCGGTCTGCGCAGCCAGGAAGTGGGGCCGAGTCTTTGGAGCAGCGGTTCTCAACCTGTGGGTCGCGACCCCTTTGGGGAGGTCGAACGACCCTTTCACAGGGGTCGCCTAAGACCCTCGGAAAATGCAGATATTTATATCACGATGCATCACAGTAGCAACATCTCATGGTTGGGGGTCACCACCACATGAGGAACTGTATGCAAGGGTCGCGGCCTTAGGAAGGTTGAGAACCGCTGCTTAGGAGGAACAAGAAGGGGTTCTTCCCGGGCCTCTGGCTGTTGGCACCAGCTGCTGGCCGGGCCGCGGAGAGCGGGTGGAGGGAGGGCACCCGTGGAGGCAGACACAGGGCAGATCCCCAGACCGCTGATCCCTCGGCAAACACGCCCTTTCCCCATGTGGATTCCCCAGGGGGGCCGGGGAAATAAAGTAAGTGGGCAATCAGCCAGAGCGCGAATGTGGATTGGGCTGGCCAGGCGGCCGGGGGCAGCCTCGCCCTTTGTCATGCAGAGGAAGGAGCCCGAGGCCCGGACTGTGCCTCTGGGAGTGGGCCTGAAGGTCAGAGGTCAGGAGGTCACCCCGAGCTCCATCTGCAGTGCAGGAGCGGAACAGCGGACGGAGTAGGGAGAGGTGTAGGTCGCTGCCCGCCCCAGGGCCGAACTTGGACTTGGGAGTTGAGGACTTGGTGGGGAGATCCTGCCCCTAAAGGCAAGGGTGTGACCCCCACCAGAGTGCAGGCTGCCAGGGGAGGGCCCCAAGGAAGGGTGAGGTCAGAGGTCATCTCCCAGACTCCAGGGGTGGGGAGGAGCTGAAACTGGGCCTGGGCTCTGAGGTTGGGGACTGCTGGGTTTTGGAGCCCAGCACCTGGACTCTCCAGGGGGGCACCTGTCGCCTTCACTGCCAGGGCAGACACCTCTAGGGGTGCTCCAGAGATGCCCGAGGCCCGGCCCCCAGAGCCCGGGGCTGCCCCAAACCTGGGGCCCACGTGGCTCCTGGGAATCTGCAGGCCCGCCCTGGGAGGGGTTCCCCGATCTCCGGAGCAGCTGGGCCCCTGGCATCATGGGGCGGCCCTTCCCTGGCCCCCTGGGTCCGCAGGGTGGGGGCAGGGAGGAAGAGGGACCCCGGTGTCAGTCCATCAGCGCCTTCCCGGCAGGAGCGGGTCCTGGGCTCAGTCTTGGCTGTGGCAGTCACAGGACCGTCATCGACCCTCCCTCTGCCAGGCGGTGGGGCGCGGCCAGATCCGGGGAAGGAGGCCTGGAAGGGGGCCTTGGCCAGCAGCTAGGAGTGATGTCCATGGGTGTGGCCGCTGGCCCTCTTAACCCTCACCCTGAGCTCAGGGGCATGCTATTGGCACCCCATCTCCCACGATAAGCAAGCCCAGGCCCAGGCAGATGATGAGCTTGTCCAAGGTCACAGGCCAGGATGGGCCCCTCCGTGCCCTCGTTGTCAGTTCGTGACCTTGGGCCCGGGCCTAAAGAGCTCTGAGCCTCCTTGGTCAAACGTCAACACGGTCTTCCTCTGAGGGTGGTGGGGAGAGGGGAGGAGAAAGCGGAGGCGGGAAGGACGCTGGGGACCACCCGAAGCAGGGGCAGGGAGGTTAGGGTACCCTGGGGCTCCCTGCCTTTCCCTGGGGTCCCCACACTGCTCTTGAGCTCCCTTCCTCTTTGTCTCCAGGTGTGAACCCAGGACACATCGAAGAGGCAACGTCCTCAGTAAATATTTGCTTCATTAATTGGAGAGAAAGGGAGGCGGGAAGTGGAGCTTGTGGAGATGAACGGAGAGATTTAGGGACAGAGGCTGGTGCAGGTGGGTATTTTTCTTTCTTTTTACTTAAAATTCTTTTAAAAAATCCTCACCCGAGGATATGTTTTTTAAAATTGATTTGAGAGAGATTGGTTGGTTGCCTCCTGTTGGTGCTTCACCTGGGGATTGAACCTGCGACTCAGGCGTGGGCCCTGGCTGGGGATGATACCCACACCTCTCAGTGTTCCAACCAACTGAGCCCCCCAGCCAGGGCGGGGAGAGACTCTTCACTGTGTCATTTAAAAATAAAACTCTAATGAAACACTGCAGTTGTCATTTTTAAAAAATATATATTTTATTGATTTTTTTTTTACAGAGAGGAAGGGAGAGCGATAGAGAGTTAGAAACATCAATGAGAGAGAGACATCAATCGGCCGCCTCCTGCACGCCCCCCGCATTGGGGATGTGCCCACAACCAGGATACATGCCCTTGACCGGAATCGAACCTGAGACCTTTCAGTCCACAGGCCGACGACGCTCTCTCCACTGAGCCACACCGGTTTCGGCTGCAGTTGTCATTTTTTTTTAAAATATATTTTATTGATTTTTCACAGAGAGGAAGGGAGAGGGATAGAAAGTCAGAAACATCAATGAGAGAGACATCGATCAGCCGCCTCCTGCACATCCCACACTGGAGATGTGCCCGCAAGCAAGGTATATGCCCCCGACTGGAATCGAACCTGGGACCTTTCAGTCTACAGGCCGACGCTCTCTCCACTGAGCCACACCGGTCTCGGCTGCAGTTGTCATTTTGAAGACAGGAGCAAGGTTCTCGGCGTGGGAAAAACACTGCCGCGTGTCTCCGCAAAGCGCAGGCCCTGCGGGTGGAAAGAACGGGAGTGACGTGTTCCAAGGACACCCCTTTGTTCCTCTCGGCCTCTGTTCTAATTATAAAAATGCACTGCTTGCTGGGAATGTACAGGGCGCCTGGGGCTGGGCCTGTGGGTGCGGACCAGGGAGGCCCTTTCAGGGTTCTGTGTGGAGACTCCAAGGAGCCACCCTGGACCCCCAGGCCTGGGGTGAGGGAGGCTGAGGGGGAAAGGCTGGGTCTCGGGGCATCTCTGGAGCCCCCACAGTGGGGTCTGCCCCTGTGCCACCCTGGGGACCCCCCAGAGGCTGGGCTCTCACCCCAGAAGCAGACCTGCCTTTGATCTGAACCCTGGCTACGGTCCTATCGGTCCCCCACCCTGCCATGGAGTCTGCAGGGTGACCTCTGACCCCCACATCCCTCACGGCCTCCCCTGGCAGCCTGGACTCTGGGGTTGGGGTCCAATCCCGGCCTGTGAGGAGCAGGAGGGCAGCGGTGGGCGTGGCCCTCTCTGCACCTGCAGGCAGCGCGCCCCCAGGCTGGGCTCAGGGCCTGGTACCAGTGGGTCTTCAACGAGCCCCCCCCCCTATGACTTTGCTCCCCATGACTTTGCTCCCTTTCCTCCCGCAGGATGGAAGATCTGATTCCAGGGCCGATGGGCCGCCTCCAGCCACCAGACCTGGGCCAGTGGGGCCAGACACAGGTGCGGGTGGAGGCAGGGTGGAGGGGGTGTGGGGGCGCCGCCCCTCCTTCTGCATGACAAAGCCCGGGGCTCCCTCCCGCCGCGGCCCCATTGTGAAGGCCTCCCAATCCACAGTCCTTCCTCCTCTGGCCTCCAGCGAGGGCGGCCAGATTTAGCCAATAAACCATACCATTCCCCGGAAAATCTCCATTTCCCAGAAACGGCGAGTGAATGATGGGCTCACGGAAGGACGTCCTGGATTTTCTTTGGTCTCTGCCCCTGGCTCAGCGCCCGGGTCTTGTATTCCCCCAGGAACACCGGTCCCTTGGCCTCAATCCACATCCGGGCCCAGGAAGCCTCAGGAAGCCGGGGGACGGCCCGGACCCCCCACCTGCAGGGAGGGTACTGGTCCAGCCTCAGGGGTGAGGCAGGACCTGGCAGGAGACAGTTTGGGGGTGTTGGGGGCGGGGGGCTGTGGGCTGGGACGCTGCCGACTTGACTTGGTGCATCTTGTCATGACCTGTGTGGTCCTGGGGGTGTGGTGCCCTGGCTGAGCCGAGGTTTCCTGGGCTCAGACATTGGAGGAGGGGGTGCACCGCCCGCTGCCCACGTGAGGGACCATGTAGGGTCCGATCCTGAGGCAGGAGCCTTCCACCTCTGACATCTAGAGCAGCGGTTCTCAACCTGTGGGTCGCAACCCCTTTGGGGGGGTCGAACGACCCTTTCACAGGGGTCACCTAAGACCAGCGGAAAATACCTATTTCCCATGGTCTTAGGAACCAACACACGCTCCTCGGTGTAGCAAAGTGTAGCCATGTCGTTTACTGTTGTTATATGAAGACTGTTACCCATGCTACACCACGATTCAAGACAAAATTTCATTTATTTGTAATTAGAAATAAATATTTCACAATATATAATTACATATTGTTTCTGTGATTAATCCCTATGCTTTAATGATGTTCAATTTGTCACAATGAAAATACATCCTGCCTATCAGATATTTACATGACAGTTCATAACAGTAGCAAAATGACAATGATGAAGTAGCAACGGAAATAATGTTATGGTTGGGGGTCACCACCCCATGAGGAGCTGTCTTAAAGGGTCTCCGAATTAGGAAGGTTGAGAACCACTGATCTAGACCCACAAAGAGCCTGGAGGAGGGAGAGGATGAGGCTCCTTAGTGCACAGAACCCCACTGGTGCCCATGGCCCCCCACACCGTGGGAACACTGGGTTTCCTATCCACGGGCAGCCCAGCCTCCCAGCTGCCCCCAGGCACCCCCTGGGCACTCGCCTCACAGGCAGGTGGGTCCTCGGGGTGCCCTGGCATTGGGTGGGCAGTTCCTAGCAGCAAGGAACGGGGTTAAAGTTCACACGCCAGGGACCCCTGCTCTGTCCCTGGGAGACGAGGTGGAGCAGAGGATGGGGTGCCTACCTCTTCTTTCCGGTACAGACGGCCTGTGCCCTTTCTACACAGCCACCCCCTCCCCCCTCGACTCCCCCCGCCCCTGCCAGGCCCAGGGACCTGTCTGGCTGATGAGCTCCCAGGAGGGCGAGGGGTGTGACCTCCCTCCCTCTCCCGCCCTCCTCCCTCCCGGTCACCACCCAGGCCAGCCCCGGGCGGCTATAAAGCTGGCCCAGCCTGGCCCTCCGCCCGCCCGCCCGGCTGGGACCCTCCCGAGCCTCCTCCGGGGACACACCGCTCCGTTCTCCCCCCGGCGGCGCCATGCGGGCCCTGTGGCTGTGCTGGGCGCTGGGGGCGCTGGCCCTGGCCCGGCCCGGGGCGGCCGTGACCGAGCAGCAGATCCTGGGCCGCCTCCTGCAGCAGCTGCAGCTCCGCGAGGTGCCCGTGCCGGACCCGAGGGGCGCGGAGCGGCCGGTGGCCCCGGCCCACGTGCGGGCCCAGTACGTGGCCCTGCTGCAGCGCGGCCACGGCGCCCCCTCCCGCGGGAAGCGGTTCAGCCAGAACTTCCGAGGTGAGGCCCGTGTGCGTGTGCGTGTGTGTGTGCATGTGCGTGTGCGTGTGCTAAGACTGGATGTGCCCATCTGAGGGTGGATGTGCCAGGCGGGGTGCCCGGGAGAGGGGTGCCTGGCATGAACACCTCAGCTCCTGTTGCCAACCTGGAGTCTCGGGTGCTGGGGACGGGTCCCTGGTACCTGTCCGTGACCCCGTGTCCTCTAGGCTGTCTGTGACCCCATGCACCCCTCAGCCCAGGCGCCTGAGGAACTTGTTCACAGGCCCCGGCTCCTCTTCTGCTTTGGGGGACATTTCTCTGAGGGTAAACTGAGGGTAAACTCAGGGCTCCCTCTGCCCCGGAGGAAGAGCCAGGTCCAGCAGGCACCCCATCCCACCGCCCGGGTCCTCTGCCTCCCACCCCGTCCCTCCTCCCCCTCCTGGTGTGGCCACCTCTGCCGGGAGAGGCTGCCTGTCCACCCGACCGGGGCCAGACCTGCCCCTGCCTGCGGAGGGCGGGGCCGTGAGTTAATAAGCCCCAAAGCAAATGGTTGTCTGAAATCCAGAAAAATATTGAAAAATGTGTTTTCATTGATAGAGAGGAAGGAAGGCAGAGAGAGAGAGAGACATCAACGAGAGAGAAACTTCATCGGCTGCCTCCTGCACGCCCCACACTGGGGATCCAGCCTGCAACCCGGGCCTGCGCCCTGACCGGGAGTCGAACCCTGACCTCCGGGATCATGGGTCACTGTGCAACCTCTGAGCCCCACCAGCTGGGCCAGGATTATTTCTAAGGTGGAGGTGCCCTCTTTCGCACCTGGCCCCGCCCTCCTCCCCCCTCCTCCCCCATCCGTTTCCCAGGCCCCAAATTCCCAGGCCCTGCCCTGCCCCCTCGGAGGTGCCCTGACCCTGTGTTGTCCCCAGAGGTGGCGGGCCGGCTCCTGGTGACCGAGGCCTCCACGCACCTGCTGGTGTTCAGCATGGAGCGGCGGCTGCCCCCCAACAGCGAGCTGGTGCAGGCCGTGCTGCGCCTCTTCCAGGAGCCGGTCCCCAAGGCCTCGCTCCGCCGGCACGAGTGGCCGGCCCCTCGCAGCGACCTGGCCCGGGTCACCATCGAGTGGCTGCACGTGCGGGCCGACGGCTCCAACCGCACCGCCCTCATCGACTCCAGGTGGGGGTGCCGGGGTGCTGGGGGAGGTAGAGGAACAGGGAGGGCAGGAGGGGGCAGGGGTCTGTCTCAGGGAGAGGGATGGAGGCAGAGCGGGGAGAGGCTTCCCTGGCCCCCACCCTCAGCGCCGGTCACTGCTGGTGCCGCAGGCTGGTGTCGGTCCACGAGAGCGGCTGGAAGGCCTTCGACGTGACGGAGGCCGTGACCTTCTGGCAGCAGCTGAGGCGGCCGCAGGAGCCGCTGCTGCTGCAGGTGCTGGTGCAGCGGGAGCAGCTGGGCCCGCGGGCCTCCGGCGCCCACAGGCTGGTGCGCTTCGCCTCCCGGGGGGCTGCGGACGGCGCGCGGAGCGAGCCCCAGCTGGAGCTGCACACGCTGGACCTCGGGCACTTCGGGTAGGTCCTGGGGGGGAGTGGGGTCGCTGGGTGGGGGAGCAGACAGCCCCAGAGGCAAGCCATCCCCAGGACACGTCTGTTTCTAATGGTGGAACTTTCTATTCAGAGGTTTTACTGACAAACACCTTCAGATATTTTCACTGGGTGTCTATGTTGTCCTGGACCCGCACATTATTCCAATCATCTATCATTCTACCCTTTTCCATGATTAAGTCTTTCTTGTTAAATATGTTTTGATTGATTTTTAGAGAGAGAGGAAAGGAGAGGGGGAGAGAGAGAGAAACATCATCCATTGGCCACCTCCTGCATGCCCCCTCTTGGGGATCAAGCCCACACCCCCGGGTATGTGCCCTGACCGAGAAGCAAACTAGTGACCTTCTGGTTCCTGGGTAGACACTCAACCACTAAGCCATACCCAGCCCGGGTTCCGTGGAATGGTGCCTGGGACTGGCTGGCCTCTGGCATGTCGCTTCACACCTCTGGATCCCCACGTCCTCAAGAGGGGGACTCGCATTGAGGTGTATGTCAGGATAAATGCAGGCGCCAGCTGAGATAACATGGGAAGTCCCTAGGTCAGTGCCTGGCATACTAGGAGACCTTTAATAAACAGCAGCTGACTTATGATTTATGTTTTAGATGTTTATTCACTCACCACATATCACACACACCTGCAGCTTTGTGAACATCAAGAGAGATGGATCCCATGTCCCCCTCCCAGATGCCCCGCTGGGCCCTGCCCTGGGTCCCCTGACCCCCGCTCTCCCAACTGACCTCTGACTCCGCCTCTCCTCGCCCCCCCACAGGGCTCAGGGCAACTGTGACCCCGAGGCGCCGGTGACCGAGGGCACGCGCTGCTGCCGCCGGGAGACCTACATTGACCTGCAGGGCCTGCAGTGGGCGGAGAACTGGGTACTGGAGCCCCCCGGCTTCCTGGCCTACGAGTGTGTGGGCGCCTGCCGGCAGCCCCCGGCGAACCTGACCGTCCAGTGGCCGTTCCTGGGGCCGCGGCAGTGCATCGCCTCAGA
This sequence comes from Lasiurus cinereus, assembly GCA_011751065.1. Taxonomy (NCBI): domain Eukaryota; kingdom Metazoa; phylum Chordata; class Mammalia; order Chiroptera; family Vespertilionidae; genus Lasiurus; species Lasiurus cinereus. The sequence goes on from JAAGEH010001330.1 coordinate 22,722, forward strand.
GACCACCTCGCTGCCCGTGATCGTGAGCGTCCAGGAGGGCGGCAGGCCCCGCGCCCGGGTGGTCAGCCTGCCCGACCTGCGGGTGCAGAAGTGCAGCTGCGCCTCGGACGGGGCGCCCGTGCCCAGGAGGCTGGAGCCGTAGGCGC
>JAAGEH010001332.1:0-12050 GCA_011751065.1 Lasiurus cinereus
AGGCCCTCCTGGGTGACCCCTCTGAGCAGGACCCCGGGTCACCCCCCTCAGTGGCTGGGGGTGCGGTGCCCCGCCGCCTGAGGGTGCTGGGGGGACCGTGCATGCGCTGCGGGCAAGGCTGGGGAGGAGGGGAGCCCGCAATGTGGGCCTTGTCCCGGGGAGCAGCCAGGGGGACAGGGGGGCCGCCCCCCGGTCTCCTCCGGGTGGTTTCTGTCTCTGCAGGAGAGGAGACCCTGCCCGGTGTGTGGCCTGACCCCGAGGGGACAGCCCAGCAGGATGGCGGCGAGCCCCCCAGCTCTCAGCAGGCCACCCGGGGCCGGGGCCTGGGCACGGGGTTTTACCGAGCGGCCCCCCAACACTGCGGGGAGCGCCCGGCTGACAGTGGCCGGTCCCCAGCCTCGCCCAGGCCACCCTAACCCTCGGGCGTAGAGTCCTCCTGGGTCCGGGCTGCGTGGAGCGGGAAGGCCCGGGCCAGGGGCCTGGGCCAGGGGCGTCACCTCTGTCCCTCGGCCACCCCGGCTGGGCTGTGACAGGCAGCCACGGATGGGGCCAGCCCGCTGGTGGAGAGAGGGCGGACTGCGGGACGGAGAGCCGGTCCCCCCCGGGGAGGCCACGGCCGGCTGCTGCCAGGGGCTGCGGGCCGAGGGTTGCAGAGCTCGGTCGGACTCTAGAAGGAAGTGGGGATTTGTGCCCGGGTGTCCCCAAACCGGAGCCCGCGGCCACCAGGAGACACATCCTGGGGTTGGACCGGCCCGTGGCCGCCAGGTTACCCGCCCTGTGCACGGGTTCGTGTGGAAAGAGAGGCAGGTTTCGGGGTGACCCTGCCCCAACTTGAGAAGGAAGCTGCATAGATATGGGGGGCCCACAGGGAGCGGGTGGAGCTCACGCCTCTGCTCCCACGCGGGGGTGGGGGGAATGTTCGTCATTAAGCCGGTTGGAGGGTAGAGACTCCCGGAAGTGAGGGTCCGATTGCCGTCACACATCCTCGGGGAGGCCGCGTGCGTGGAGTGGGCCCGACCGGATGGCCTTCCCTCCCGGGGAGCGGAGGAGCTGCTGCTGGTGAACTGTTGGGCCGAAGGCCGCTCTGCAGGGCGCCGGGCCCGGGTCCCAACCCTCTCAGGGCCCCTGCCAGTGGGTGTGTGTGTGTGTGTGTGTGAATACCCCCACCTGCCTCGTCCAATGGGCTTAATCATAGTTCTACTCAGTCAAAGGATGGGAGACCTGTGTGAACCCTTCCTGTGGCAGAGCACCCAGTGGGCACTCAGGTAGTAGGCCATAGCACGCAGTAGACACCCAGGTAGTGGGGCATAGCACCCAGTAGGCACTCAGTCAGTGTGGCATAGCAGCCAGTAGACACTCAGTCAGTGGGGCATAGCACCCAGTAGGCACTCAGTCAGTGTGGCATAGCAGCCAGTAGGCACTCAGTGTGGCATAGCACCCAGTAGACACTCAGTCAGTGGGGCATAGCACCCAGTAGGCACTCAGTCAGTGGGGCACAGCACCCAGTAGGCACTCAGTCAGTGTGGCATAGCACCCAGTAGGCACTCAGTCAGTGTGGCACAGCACCCAGTAGGCACTGGTTGAATGCTGGCTGCTGCTGGTTTGCTGTAATCCAGGTGGGCTGAGGCTCCTGAACACGTCACCTCCTGGAGGCAGCTCAGGAATCCCTCCCTCTCCTCTCCCCACGCTGGGGCTCCTTTTCCCCTCCCCAAAGCGGCCGTCACCCACCCCTCCCACCTGCCGCCTGTGCGGAGCTGGGCTGGAGCCACGTCTGACGTGGCTTCCACCGAGGCTGCCGCTGCCGGGCACCCATCTCCCGGGACCGGGTTCTCCGAAGGCCCTTTCACTCAGGGAGGGGTCTCCTGCAGAGTGCTCCCCCCACCCCGGGTGGGGCCTGCCATCTCTGCCGAGCGACCCCAGGGAGGAGCAGCCCCCGCCCCCCCCCTCCACACACACGTGGCTGCAGAAGCTGGAGGAGGACGCCCGCAGGTGTGCCCAAGTCTCCCCAGTAGGACCAGGAGTGAGTCTGAAGCATCTGGCTTTACAGGGCACCCCTCTCGCCCGGTCAGAAGGCCCTGAGAACTGGGTGCGTCGTGCTGATAGCGGACGCCAGGAGAGGCGCTGCGTGTGGCCGGAGCGTGTCCTTACACAGGACCGGCCCATGCCCCCCGGCTGCCCGCAGCCCCCCCGCCCCCCTAGCCAGGAGAGAAGAGAAGGGGTCTGAATGGAGATAGAACACCTACTACCGATGGCGGCATTGCCCGTCGGAAGCTGGGAGGCAAGGCTCCGGCTTCCAGAGCCTGGGGCTCTGGGCCGGACCAGCTACGGATTGGCAGTCCCCCCTCTGCCCCCCCTCCCCCGTGCAATGTAAAAGTGTGGAACATTTTTTGATTCTTCATCAAAAAACGATCAAGGATGTCAAGACGGTCAGAGCGAAGGGACGTCTGCGTGCGGGCCCGTGGGGCCGGCGGGTCACGGGGCCGGGTCACGGAGCCGGCCCGCGGGCCCTGCCCTCGCACGTGTTCCCAACGCGGGCGGCCGGGGCAGCTCCGCCGAGGACGTGTGACTCCGCTTTCCCCAGGATTCTTGCCCCCCCCCCCCGCCACCGCTGATGTCACATGCTAATTTCAGAGCGTGTTCAACCCTCCTCAAAGCAGGAGGAAAAAAACGTTCCCCGTCACCTGCGTAACCTCCCTCGGAAATCGCCGGGGCCCGGCGTCCCCCTCGGCTTCCGGGAGGGCGCATGATTGGAAACAAGATGAGCATCTTAGCATCTTATTATCCGCGCCATTCTGTCCCCCGCTCGCCCCGCTCAATGCCTTCTCACGACTCGTTCCCCGGGTCCGAGGCGGCTGGGCTGGGGGGGCTGGTTTTTAATGACTGTTTCGTATTCCACTGGACGGGACCCCCTTTTTACGGGACGCGGGCTCCTTCTGGCGGCTTCTGCTTCTCCCCGTGACGGAGAGCACCTGGAAGAACACGTGTGTGGATGCGGTTCCGGCTTCTCTCCTCCGGGAGGGAAGGCCGTTCGGGAGACCTTTAGGTGCCAGAGGTTTCAGGGGTTGGTTCTGAATGCCATCCTGGCCAGCGGCTCAGCCCCGGCCGCCCCCCTTCCTCTGCAGCCACAGTGCTGAACCGAATCGTCCCACCTGGCATCCTTGGTTTTAGAGAAAAAAAACCATCCCTCCCCTGAGCTGCCTGAACCAGGAAGTAGTAAGTACCTCTCAGGTGAGCATCTCCCACCAGCCACGTCACAGCCCCCCAGTGTGGGGTGACCCCAGCCCCCTTTACACACCAGGAGCAGAGGCCCTGGTCCCAGGCCTGCCGGCCAGCCGGTCCTCCTGTGGGAAGGACACATTCGTGATGAGGAAGCAGACCGTGGGCCTGGGTCCCCGCAAACCAGGGGCAGGACTCGGGGGTCTGGCTGCCTCCATCTGTCAGGCTGGGGACGGAATGAGATCAGTGGTGATGGTGGTGAATAGGAGGGAATGAGGTTAGGATTGCTCTCCTTGGGAGAGGGTGGTTTGGCGGGGCCTCTGGCCACCACCTGATCACAGGCTCCCACTGGCAGGGATGAGGGCTGCGGACCCCGGCTCAGTGCCACCCACGGCGGACGGGTGAGCGGGGGTGTGTGCGGGGCCCAGCGGGGGCCGGCCGCACCCCACAGCCACCCTCGGAGGCCACCGGCACGCCGGGGCCGGGGCGGTGGAGTGCTGGTGGCAGCTGCTGCTATCAGAGCCCGCTGACTGAGGGCCTCGAAGGTGCGGGCGTGTGAGCGTGCGTCCGGAGGCTGGGCATCTGCCGCGTCTCGTGGCGGAAATCAAGGTGTTGGCCGACTCCTCCTGGAGGCTCCAGGGAGGAACCCGCTTTCCGGCCTTTCCCGGCCTCCGGAGGCGCCCGCATTCCTCGGCTCGCGGCCCCTTCCTCTCTCCTCGGCGGTGAGGCGAGGCGAGGTGGTTCTGCCTCTGTGCGCACAGCTGGGGGAGGTTCTCCCGCTTAAAGATCCCTGTGATTAGATGGGACCCACCTGCGTAGCCCCGGCTGCTCTCGCAGCTCCAGGCCCTTAACTTCCTCCGCCTGCGAAATCCGGGAGGACGACGGTTTGGAGGAACTTCCTGCGGGCGGGAGGAGCTGGGAACCCAGGCAGGTTCTCCGCCCAGCCAGGAGCTGCTCTTCCTCCCTTCCACCCCACGCACGGGGCAGGCACGGAGGGCGCTGTGATCCCCGTTTTACAGGTGGGCAAACTGAGGCCCAGAAAGGCGGGTCATTCGCTTACGGCCACACAGCTGGCAAGGGGCAGGGCTGAGCCGTGGCGAGAGCCGGGCCCTCAATCCAGGGCTCCCGGGCGCCCCTGCCTGCCTCCAGCCCCACCGGAGGCCCTGGCTCTCCCGGGTCCCAGGCCTTGCTTCTCTCCAGAAGGGAGGCCGGCCTTCCTGCCCGGTTTCCCGGGCAGCAGGCCGTGATCCCAGGCAGAGGGTCATGGGCAGCCGGTGCCGGGGGCTTGCTGAAGGTGGGGGGGTGGTCTGGGAGCCCCCTGGGGCAGGGCCTCACTGCAGCCTGCACCGGGGGTGTGTGCAGGGGAGGCTTGCAAAGGCCCCGCTGTGCCCGCTGGAGCCGCCGTAGCTGTCCTCCGCCCAGCCCCCCGCGTGGGAACTTTGGGGTGTCTCTCCCAGCACCAGCCCGGCCCGCTCAGGCCTCTGAGTAAGAAACCAGGAGGCACGTGTGGCCCTGGGGCAGCCGGTGGAGCCGGGGTGGCACGCCATACATGGAAGCGGGTGAGGGTGGGCACCCCCAGGCTGGAGGCAGGGTCAGTGCCTGCCCTCCACCCCCCCCCAGCTGCCCCCAGGCCGCCCCTCTCCCGCCCGGCCTGCGCGCCCGCCCGGCAGGGGAGGAGTTAAGCTGCGCGGGCACCTTGGCACATGGCGCTGCCCAGAGCATCCGGCGCCCGCCCCCGGTGCTCCTCTTCCCTTTTGCCTTTTTCCTCCTTAATTAATCAGGCCCGCCGCCCGCCCCGCTGAAAGATGGAAACGCGCGGGGCCCGAGACACGCCAGCCCCACCGGGCCGGGCGGCGGCGGCGGGGTGGGGGCCCGGTGTGAAACGCCGTGCACAAAGGCGGCCGCGTCCCGGAGCGTGTGAACTAAATAAATAAATAAGGGCTTTTGTTGGGGCTCCGGCTCGGGCGCAGGAATTGCTTTCTCCCCTGGAGCCGCCCGCCCGTGCTGTCTGTGTCTCGATGGGGCTGGGGAGACGGGGGAGGCCCCGTGGGCCGGCCGGGCATCTGGGCCTCTCCCTCCCCTGGCACCGCCGCACCCCTCCCTCCTGCCCGGGCTGGGCTCCCAGGCAGCCTGGCGCGGTGCCAGGCTCGCCGCGCGCGGGCAGCAGGGTGGGGCAAGCGGCGGCAGTGGAGGACGTGGCCGGGCGCCCTGGGCTCCAGCAAGCACCCCAGCCGGGAGGCCGGGGCCCGGAAGGTGAGGGCACCCGGGTGGGTACCCGGGTGGGTACCCGGGTGGGCGCCGGGCAGGCGGCAGGCCGTGAGGCGGGCCGGGCCCAGCCGGCGGAGGGGGGGTGGCGGGGGGGAAGAGCGCCGGGAGAGCTGGGCACAAAGCAGGTCAGTGCCAGGCCTGGCTGCTCCCTCCCAGCCGGCCTCCCTCCCGCCCTCCCTGGGGGCCCCCCCCCGGGTCCACGGCGGCGGCGAGGCCGGTGGCGTGCAGGGGGCCCGGGCGGGAGGGCTCGGAGCCGTGGCCGCGGGCAGAGGGAGGCCCAGCGAGGCGGGGCCCGGCGCTGTCAAGGAGAAAAACATCCCAAGGCCTGCAAATTGCTGCTCTCAGCTCTTTTTTTTTTTTTTTAAACTCCTCCTGCTTGGGAGGGAAAAAAAAAAAAGCAGCGCTTCCTCTGGAGGCGGATGCAAAAAGGATGCAGAATTTTAACCATCTCCTGCACGGGCGTCCCCGTCCCCGGCGCCGCTGGCCCAGGCCCTGGCCCGGCGGCCATCCGGGAGGCACTGGCCTGAGGCGGCTCTCGGGGGGCCCACGGCCAGGCCAGGCCCATCCGCTACCCTGGGCAGAGGCAGGGCAGCCGCCGGGGTGTGTGAGGGCCGGGGTCGGGGCACTCAGGCCGGCACAGAGCGGCCACGTGGTAGGCCCCAGGGCATGTCCGCCACCTCCCATCTGTCCCCTTCAGGCGTGCTTGACCGTTGGGTCTTTCGGTGTCGACTGTGGTGCTGGGGCGTCTGGTGGGGGAACCCCAGCGCCGGGCCTGGGCGGGGGGGTCCCAGTGCTGTTGACGCGGAGCCTCAGCCACTCGGGGAGGCTGGGCCTTTCCTGTAACGGGTTTCGGTGTTTCACAAACCACCACGTGGAGCGCGGTCTGGGGTCCGGCGGAGGCCCCACACCCGGTGCCTGCAGGCCCGGGCTTATGGATGAGGTCCAGGGGAGCGGAGGCCAGCAGGTCACCAGAGGGAAGATGGACGAGCCCCACATGCAGAGCAGGGGGCAGGGGGGTGGGCCTCCCTCCCTGGGTTAGGGTGCAGCTGGATGGTCCCGAGGGCTCGCAAATATGTTTTCATTTTAATGCCTCTTCCAAGTCAGGAGAAAAAAAACGGACTGCGATCCTCACGAACACATAATGGTGACTTCTGCCTGGATTACTACACCCATCTGTGTGGCAGGGCCGCCGTCGTCGATGTTGTTGGGACCGTGGAGGGAGGGGGGCCCGGATGTGTTGGTGCTGAGTCTACCAAAGTCACGATGGGGGCTCGGGCGGGTCCGGCCTGTCCCGGGACCCGGGGGTCAGCTCTGAGGGCCATCATCTGGGGGCCCTGGGCCTGTGGCTTCTCCAAAGGCCGGCCGGCCCGGACAGGCGGACACCGGCCCTCGGCTGTGCGTGTTCCTGTGCACACATGTGTTTTGCACAGCTCCCCAGACACGTGTGTGTATGAGACCCAGCTCTCCGAGAGAAGGCGGTGGCGGGAGGCCTGGCCACCACGGCCCAGGACGCGGGGCCCTGGGTGAGGGCTGTCACAGAGCGAGCGAGCGAGCGGCGGGGGGAGACAGGGTGACAGCTTCCAGCGCCTGTCCCCGGGGAGAGAGCAGGCTGCGAGCCGCCCCACCCCCGCACCCACCCCCAGCACAGCTCTAATAGCAGCAACATGAGCCGCAAACACGGCCGCGGCCGGATTTCATGTGCCAGATGCTGCCTTTTTTAAACAGGGGAAAATAGGTGCAATTCACGATCCCGGTGCCGTTTATTTCATCTAAACACGCGTCCTAAACGGGGCATTTCGGGAGGTAGCTAATGCCCAATTATTGATGAGGCAGTTGACTCTTTTTTTTCTTCTTCTTCTTTCCTCACGCCACGTCTTTGAAATCCAGGGTGCATTTTACACCCGCACCCCGGTTCCACGCAGACTCCGCCGCATCTCAAAGGCCCCGGCGGCCTCATGCTGGGAGGGGACGGCTCAGCTGGTCTCCCCCGGCCCCCCGAGTTGGGAGCCTGCTTTTCCTGCTCTCTCTTTTTTTTTTTATTTTGGTTGCTTTTGCTGGTAGCCCCTCAGGGCCAGGGTACAGGAGGCTCCCCCTGGCCTGGGCGCCCGGCCCCCCTCAGCCGAACGGGTGGGTGTCTAGGCTGCAAGTTTCCCCTCCACCCCCGCCCCAGGCGAGGGTTCTTCCCGGGCTCCCAGACGCCAGGGGGACGGGCACAAAGGCCTGGCTTCAGGGCACAATAGCGGGGCGGTTAGTCACAGTGCGGGCCGCGGCCAGGAAGACAGAGCACCCAGTGTCTGCGCCTGGCCGGGCTGGGCCCTGCGGCCCGCTTCCCGGCGGCGGCTTCTCCTCCGGGGCTGCGGCCTTTTGTCCGCCCCCCTCCCCACTGGCCCATTAACCCCCTGCTGCCCACTGCCTACCTGGCCCTGGGGCGGGCGGGCGGGCAGGCGGGGGCACCTTTCCCGGACTCAGGTTCCGGTTGCCCCAGGCCCCGCCGGCCAGAGGCAGGCTCCTCGGGCCGGGAGAAGCGGGGCTCAGGCCGGCAGGATGTCACAGGCTGCCCGGGGGAGGCTCCCTCCGGGCCGGGTCGCCCCCCGAGCCGCCTGTCCGACTCCGGGAAGGGTTTTTGGAGGCGCTCGAGCCGAGCGCGGCCGCCCCATCTCCCCGAGGCGCCTGCAAGGAGCCGGCCTTCGCCAGGCGCGGGCCCAGGGCGCCTGGGAACAATGGGAAGCCCCAACTGCCAGGGCGAACGAAGGAGGGGGCCCCCCAGGGGTGCCCGCAGTGTGTGTGTGTGTGTGTGTGTTTTAAAGCGAACAGGCCGATGTAAATATGGGAGCCCGCGCCTCGATGGACGGAGGGGGAGAAAATGAATTAGTCATGTCCCCGGCCCGTCTGGGGACAGGGGAGCAGGCTTGGCCGGGAGCAGCCACCATTAAAAGTCTCCGCCGGCCGGCCCAGCGTCGCGGAGCCGGGACGGGCTGTTGGCGGGGCCTTGACAGTTAAATTATTAACACGTGGAGAAGGTAACGGGCCCTCCCGAAAGGTAGAGAGAGCCCGGCGCGCGGTCTCCCCCCCTCTCCTTAATTTAAAAATTATCTGTGCCGGGGATTCTGCACTCCGGCGCGCCCCTGCTAAATTAAAGTGACATGTGTTTTTATTTTAGGAGGCAGGGACGGTGTGCGCGCTGTGCGCCCTGTGTGAGGAGGGCAAGTAAAATAGAGGCTGCTGCTTTGCTGAGGTTTCTTTCTTTCTTTTTTTTTTTATAATGTGACCGTCGACTTAACGACTTGGAAATTCCAAATGCCAGACATTTTTTTTTTTTGCTGAGAGGAAATAAATGTCTCCTCGGTATCCATCTTACCTGTTGATTGCATTTTATCGTGCTTTCCCGTGCATCATCTAATCCTTGTTTAAAACCGGGGATGTCTTTGGAATCTAAAAAGCGTGGGTCTGTTCGCTCCGGGGATCTCGGTGCCTCCCGGCTCAGAATCCCAGCGCCCCCCCCCCGGGGGCCCCCAGCCCCCCCGGCCCGGCGGGGCCCTCGCCGCCCGCCTGGGGCACCTGGGGCGGCGGTGTGGGTCTGTCTGCAGACGCGCGCGTGATGGGAGACATATGCTGAGCTCACGCCGTTTTTTTGCCGTGATTTATTTTACCCGCCCAGAGGATCTTAGCACAAAGAGGGGTGTCTCTGACTTGCATTCTGCGAGCCCCGGCGTTTTCCAGCCGGGGACCATTCCTTTTTTGCTTTTTCTTTCTCTCTCTCTCTTTTTTTTTTACTTTTTTCTTTTCTTTTTTCCTTCCCCCCTCCCCGAACCCAAATTTAGAAATTGCCTTTTAGAGGAGAAGACGGCGCCCTGGCTCCGGGGAAACTCGCTGTAAAAGCAAGAGGCCCGGGATCAGATGCATCTGATCTGTAGATTTCTCCCCATCTGCTGTTCTTCTCCCCGGGGCTGAAAACGGCCCTGTGCTTAAAAAAAAACAACACACACACACAAGATAAGGCAAACATGCTCGCTCGGGGCCACGCTGTCCTGTGGGGACGTGAGCCTCGGAGGAGGCCCGCATGCGATGAGTCACCGGCCCCTGCATGCCTGGCATTCGTCGGCGCGGAGAAAAGACAGACCCCCCCCCCTGCCTGGCAGAGGTACCCGCACACACACCTCTGCCGGGCCACTTTCCCCGGGGTCACCGCACTCGGGGGCATGTGAAAGCGGGACTGGGATACAGAGCGTTATTCTGAAGCCAGCCTCACAGAATCGTCCCTCATCGCCCGTCCACCCCGGCCCCCGCAGGCACCACCTCCAGTAACGGGGAGAGAAAAACAAACCCTGGAATGCAGGAAACGCGAGGTCCCCCCCGGGGGAAACGGCCTGTGCCCTGCAGGAAGGTGCCTGCGCTGGAGCTCTAGAAGCTGCCACGGGGACACGGGGGACACAGCCTTCGGGCTCGGTCCTGGGCTCCTAACGGGGGCTCCCCGATTCCCAACGAGGAGGAGGAGAGTGTCTGTGCTGCTGCAGGGCTATCGCCGCGGCGGCGGCCTGCGGCCAGTGTTTGCACAGCCCAGCTGCCCGGTTTCGTTTTCTGCCTGAAAGTGTTTCTCTAAAAAAAAGGGGGGGGGGACGCGCTAGAGGGACACGCGAACTCCCCGTAACAGTCTTTATAACTCTCCTGGCCACCCAGGGTGGTAATTATTGATGTAAACTCATTAACGGCAATTCAGTCCCTTCTCGGGGCGCACGGCATCTATCTGACGGCCGAGAGACATAGCTGTATCCGCCGCGCGATGGTTCCCTGATGGTGGGAGCCGTGCAGGCAGGCTCCTGGCGGGGGAAATTCGGAGGAGGATCCGGGCCACATCTGCCCGCAGGGAGGGCCTCCCCTCTGCCCGGGAGCCCCCCGGCGGCCTCTGGCTTGGGAGGCCTCCGCCGAGTTTTCTGCTCGCTCTCCCCTTCCCTCCTGGTGCCCCTGTCCCTCCGTGTCAGCTGCTCTCTCCCGCCTCAACCGCTTCCCTCGGTGGTGGCGGCGGGCAGGCCGGGTCCAGGGGTTTGCGGGGAGGACCGGACCACCTGCAGCTTGGCCCCGGAGGAGGCAGGACGCAGCCGGAGGGCCGAGCGGGGCAGGGACGGGAAGGAAGGGCAGGGTGCGCTGCACAGGTCAGGCTCCCAGGCTCCCAGCGTGGCCTTCTCCACGCAGGACGGAGCAGGGGAGGGGAGGGCAGCGTGCAAGTCGAGCCTGAGGTTTTATTTTTTTTTTAAGCGTCAGCAAAGAAAGAGGCTCGGGCCGAATCCAAAATACGGCTTGGGAAGGCGCGCAGAGCCTCACCCGTGAGCACCTCGGAGAGGAGGATATTTCTGGGGTGCTGGGCCTTCTGGCCCTTGACCTAAACCCACCCCGTGCGCCCCGGGCCGGTGCCAAGTGGACTGGGAGGCAGAGAAAGGCCGGCACCAATTCCCCATCGGGCGTGGGCCTCCGTAGCCTCGGGTCCCACAAAGTTCCCAGCCTCTGGGGGAGCTGGGGGGAGGGCTGGGAGGGAAGCGAGCTGATTTCCATACCGCTTCCTGGACTAAGGGCAGCCCGCAGGGAATTCTAGAATTTCCAAGTTCGTTCCTGGGTTGGCTAAGTGGAGCCTGCAGGGATCTGCCTTCTCCCCCCTCCGCCTAACGCCGTGGCTCCGACATCCTAGCAACAGATAGCACCGCGGACAAAGTTTACCGGGCCAAACTGCGGTTGTCAGGCTCGCTGGAGTGGGGAGGGAGATTTCCCAGAAATGAAATCTGGAGGAACAGGCAACGCCGATTTCATGTGAACCAAAGCAGGGAATGCGGGGTCCCCTGCGCGGAAACGCTGTTGACAAAGCATTTGTAACAACGCCGCGCGAGGGGGACGCACACACACACACACACACTTTGCAAACTGCTAAACGCAGGTGTGAATTAGGTGATCAAATGCCTAGATCCACGGTGGGGGAAGGAGTTATCATAGAATATTATTTCTCGGGGGGTAATGGCGTGTTGGGTGCCCTTTTCTGTTTCCGTGTATTTCTTTTTATACTGGAGTTTTTATGTTTTTACACGGACGACTTCAAGCGGTCTCCATCTTAGATATCTGTCTTTATATTTTTACTCCTAAATTCCTTACGCTGTAGACGTGAGCTCTGCCTCCTCTATCAACACATGGTGTTTTTATAAGGGGGGCGCGCGCGGGGATCCTCTTTAAAGGGCTTGTGAGAAGACATTAGAGACAAATGGCGTGTTTGCCGTCCGGAGCTGCGGCTAGATGGGACTGAGCAGAAACAGGCCTGAGGCCCACACATAGGGGACGGTCAGTAAATAGCATACGTTCCCGTAAAAAAAAAAAAAAAGATGTGCATAGAGGTGGCCAGTGAATCAAACACGACGTGGATTCCCCTAACCAAACATCCGTGTTTGCACCACCCTAGTGTAACAACAACAAAAAAAAAAACCTCCAGGTTTTTGATGAACGCCAGGAGAAATATTTTTTGTCCCCAAAGCGGGGGGAAAAAAAAAAAAGAAAACGGCTCTCTGCTCCTGGTGAGGCTTTGCTTTGCA
>JAAGEH010001333.1:0-10073 GCA_011751065.1 Lasiurus cinereus
CCTATATTTTCTACAGACTTAAAGTTAGTGATGTTATTGAAAGGCAGACTTTGTCTTTGGTTTAGAAAGCTTGTCCATGTATCATCACCTTAAGCCCTGTCAGGCTCACTCACCAGAGGCGAGCTCCTGACACGCGTCCTCGGGCACCGGTCAGCGGTGGCGTTGTGTCTGAGCTCCCCCCGCACTGGACAGGGCGCCTCTTCTGACGGGAGCCTGGGCCAAAGGCCGTGGAGGGAGCCTGCTTTCAGACAAAGTCCCCAAACTCCAGATGCAGGGGAGCCGGGCCCTTCGCCAAGGGGACCCCAAGTCTCTAGGGTCATGGAACCCTCTGGTTGTGTGACGAGGCTGCAGTCCTTCCCGGAAAGGGGGACCTGCATGTAACGTCGGGAATTCCTAGATTTCCCCGGCGCCCACTCGTGGCTGCCTGTGGGTCCAGGACCAGCTGCAGCAAGAGCCGGAGAGCGATCAGCACCGAGAAGTGACGAGGCGGGGGTGTGGGGTGGGATCGAAGGTGGAGATGACTCGTAGATGCACATTCATGATAAACTAGGGGGTCCCTCAGCCCAGCCTGCCCCTCCCACATGCTGGGAGCCTCAGGGGAAGTCCTGCTGACGGCCTAGGCCCGCTCCCCGTTGGGAGCAGATCTGAGCTGCAGTCTGGCCTCCCTTTGCGGGAGGCGCCCGGGCTGATGAGGGGAAGGCGCCAGCCCCATCCCCCGCCGCTGCAGCCACTGCCCCACCACCCGCTGCTGCAGCCACCAAGGTGTTTCCATCCACACGACTCCAGTCCCTTCACCGTGGAAAAGTGACAACTCTCTCGGCATTGTCCAGATGTGTCTGTCGTAGGGCGTGACATTTCTTTGTTTTTCTTTTTATCCTCACCTGAGGACACGTTTCCAGTGATGTTTCCCCTTCCCTCTGACCCCAGGCTCGGCCCCTTCCCAAGCCTAACGCCTCTGCCCCAGGCTTTAGGCGTGGGAAGAGGCTCCCCGCTCCTCCGATGGCCGCCGGGGAGTGACCTGGGTGCCCAGGAGGTTCCCGGGACCCAGGTATGTATGCAAACTAACTGTCATCTTTGACGGGTTAATTTGCATACTCGGGCTGTGGGCGCAGTGGAGGTACAGTCAACTTACGTGTTTCTCTATGATTAGGTGAGACTAGTACTTTCTGGTTTGAGTAAAAAGCAAACCTTGGGCTTTGGACGGTGGCCTCATCACCAAGCAGTGTCCGTGTAAAGGCATTTCCCCCGCAAAACCTTCAGGCTGTCCTAATCGGGAGGAGGGAAGCGCCAGGGGTTGCAGTTGCGGGCGGTGGGAAGGGCGGTAAGAAGGACCGGTGGCTTTGAACGCGCCGCTGCAGGTGAGCACCAGGACGGTGGCCGAGTGCGTGGCCTTCTACTACACGTGGAAGAAGTCGGAGCGCCACGACCACTTCGCGCAGCAGACGCGCTTCGGGAAGAAGCGCTATTGCCACCACCCCGGCGTGACGTGAGTGCGGGCGGCGGCCGGCGGGCGGGGGGGGCGGGCCAGGCCGGGGGGTGGCCGGGGGGCGGCCCCTGCCGGGACGTGCTGCTGCTCACGGCTGCTTCGCAGGGACTACATGGACCGCCTGGTGGACGAGACGGAGGCTCTGGGCGGGACCGTCAGCTCTCCCGTCCTCACCGCCAGCCGCCCCGAGCCCGTCCCTGACCCGCAGCTGAACATCCTCAGCTCCTTCGCCGCAGGCGACCTGACTGGTGAGGGGGCCCTGGCGTGCCGGCGCGGGCTGGGGCCCCCTGCTTCGGCCTCACGCCACTCATCCCGCCTCTCCGTTTCAGCTTTGGCCGGCGGCGCCACCAGCCCCGTTGCGGCCGGCTGCCTGGAGGAGGGCTTTCCCCCGCTGGGCAGCCTGCCCCGGGGCCCCGTGACGCCCGTGCCCGTGGTGACCGAGGAGCTGCTGCCCCTGCCCAGCAACGGGGAGAGCGACTGCTTTAACCTGTTTGAGACGGGGTTTTACTCCTCGGAGCTAAACCCCATGAACCTGTGCGGCGAGGAGTCGGAGCGACCGGCAAAGAGGCTGAAAATGGGCCTCGCTGTCCCCGAGCCCTTCATGAGCGAGGTTTCTGTGAACAGCCTGGGGGTGGACTTCGAGAGCCACACGCATCACATCGCCAGCGCCAAAATGGCCGTGTCCGTGGCGGACTTCGGCAGCCTGTCTGCCGGCGAGGCCAATGGCTTCCTCAGCGCCCACGCCCTGCACCAGCACGCCGCCCTCCACTCCGAGTGACGGCGCGGCCGCAGCCCGGGCGCGCGCGCGGACACGTCGGGCTGGCTTAGTCTTTCACTGGAAGCTTGAACGTGTTCACTATGACATCAGTGATGTCTGCATGCAGACTCTCTCTTGATTTATCAAGAATATTTTCATTTCTCAATCCATCAATGTGGAAACCCGTGAGCAGCAGAGCTGGGAACGGAGGTGGGACTGCAGCTTTAAGCTCTGCGCTCTCTCCCTCACCTTCCAGACCCTCCACGCCCCCTTCCAGTCTCTTGCTCCCACGTTGAAAACCTGTAGACAGGCCACCAGCTCAAAACCAGCACATGTTCAGGACTGAAGGCGTGGCTTCTGCGCGTGGAAGTTCCTTTTGCCGTAACGGATGCAGCGGAATAAGTGTTTACAGGTGCCGACCCTCATCCCTGCGAAATGTAGCATTTTTTGGTTTTCTTAATTAAGCAAAAGCAGGGGTAGGTTTCTTTAAACTGCACAGACATGCAAGGTTTTTTAAATGGAAACTTCTCTCATGTTCCTCAGCTAGAGCACTTCCGTTTACAAACAGCACGTCGACCTCTGGGAGCTGGCTGGGGCTGCACGCAGAGCGCGGGCGAGACGCTCGGATATTTCAGATTCTCGACCAGGGCACCTTCCTCAGAATGGCTCGCGTCACTGTCGGAGGACGGACGGACTTCACTTACTGGCTGCAGATCGGGCGTTTGGAGATGTGGTACAGACAGGCGTGTGCACCCTCGTCAAGGCTGTGCTTGAAAGCTACAGCGCCAGCGATGGTGGCGTCTGGCGGGCAGCGGCCTGGCAGGCAGGCTCCGGTTTACGCTGTGGGCTGGCGTGGGCGGCGCCGAGGAGCGACGGCGAGGTCACAGCCGCGGCAGGAGGACCCTGAAGCAGATTGACGTGTTTTGTTTAATTTGAACAGGTGACAAGGACAATGTGAGTGACTGTCTGAAACAGAACGGTACCGACCACTTTAAGTTTAAAGCAGGCTGGGGCGCAGATGCTCTCGAGCTGTCTCGCGTCTGCCGCAGACGCCCGTGGACGAGGAGAAGCTGGGGCCCTGCACTGGCCGGCGTCGAGGTGACAACAGGCAACACGGTGTCAGGCCGCGCCGAGCTCTGCTTTCCTGGTTCAGTTAGCGCTCAGACTTGTACTTTCTGTTTGCACCGCTTTTGTTAGGATCTCCCGTTTCTGCGAGTGTCTTGCTTTGCAGGTGGCTGAAACGCGTGGCCGCGTGGCCGATCTTGTGAGTCCCCGTCACCTCGAGGTGGTGCTGGCGCGTAGGTAGATGGTAGTGACCTTACCGCGTGGGCAGGGAGGGTATTTATTACACAGACTGTGAACTGCAAGGGCATCCTGGGTTTGGATGAAGTGTATTCTTGTTTTTCTTTGCAGCATTTTAATGAAGATGACTTTGAAGTGTTTACACAGTATAGCACACTTACCATAAAACTTAGTTTAGCGCAGTGGACAGAAGTAGGTAAGTTAATAACTTAAAACCCGTCTCTAATTTATAGACCGGAAGCCTAGCGTTCCTGTGCACACAGCAGCGGTGGGGAGCCGGGCTGCGTGCTGCCCATAGCTCTGTCCGGTCACCTGAGCTGTCGGCTTCACTGCGTGGGGGTGTGCTAGCTTTGGACCTTAATTTCTGTGGTCAGCGAGGCGTTGGCCATCATCCTCCATCGTTATGACTTTAGTTCTCATAGGTTTACAGTGGCTGCCGGTGTGACGACATACGTACACAGATGGTCGCACTGACACCAGGCCCAGGGCCGCGGTCCGGTCAGGGTAGCGGTCGTTGCTGGGCGCCATCAGCATGGAAGCGGTGTTTCTTACCACAGGTTTTGATGATCAGCAGGTGGAATGGACACATCAGTTATCTGAATAAAGATTTTTGACCAAAATTCGGAAAATGATAGAGAAACATAAACTCCAGCTCGTTTATAGATGTGTAAATGCCACGCTAGTTCAGCCTCTTAGAGAGTGCTGGCGGGCTGGCGATGTTTACTTTTAATTCCTTGTGAAAATGAGGCAATAATCTGCAAGGTTCTTGTACATACGTGTAAATGCTTCCTGTCTTTTTAGATCTGATTCCATATTTTTTTGACTGCGTCTGCCATGTATAATAGCGTTTTTGTGCATGCTTGATGTGACATACATAAACGATACCACTTTGTCCATGTAAAATAGCTATTTATTGAATTTTCTTTTAAAAGCTGGATTGACTGTTTTCCCCTTCTCCATTGAAGCATCTTAACACAGAATTCGTTACTGTTTATTAGAAGAATTGCGTTTGAGAGCATGAAGAGAACGGATTTGCAATCCTATGGAGAGACAGCAATGCCTTCATTATCACGTGTTAAGCACAATTCTTATAACAAACTGTGATGAATTCTTTCTCCCTTCGCTGCATTATTTTCACGTGAACAAACCAAAAATCCATGGCGAGTGGTTGCAGTGTGGGCTGATGCGTCTTTTCTGTGGAGACTCGGGGACAGCGGTGGGTGCGATGGTGCGATGGTGCCGCGTGCGACTAGAGCAATACTTCCCTGCCGCCGAGCTCAGCCGGCTCCCTCGGTCGGCTGCTGGATTTACTTGAAGGATGTAGAATAATTTTTAAACGATACTAACGTGTGTACAATTAGGTCAAAGCATTGTGCAATTGTTTCCTATTAATTTGTACGACTGAGGGTCCTGAGTGTTTGAGGACGTCGGCTCTCACAGAGCAGAGTGATTTTAACTATTGAACTCAACCAAAGTCTCCAGTGACTCAACTCTGAATGTAAACTAATGGAGGAACCCCCGACCACCAAGGAGATTGTTTGCCCAGTTTCAAAGCACATTGTCTACAAATGGAAATTGAAATAATTTATAAGAATATTGACATTACTATGTTTTTTAAAAAGTTCTTAATTTTTCACTAAAAGGAGGAAGCTATTAGTTTTATTATTAAATATGGTAGATATTAAAATTCCTCTTAGAAAAACAGTGATCCAATGGTCCCAGTTTGAGCTAAGAACCCTGTGAGTATGAAATGAATTAGTGACAATCAGAACAAGTCTCAGTAACAGATATTCAAGAGGAAGTTGCTATTGTTGCATTGATTTTAATATTTGTACATAAACACTGATTTTTTTGAGCATTATTTTGTATCTGTTGTACTTTAATACCTGTACAGTTCCAGAAATAAAAATCTGGAAATCTTGGTTTTCTTTCTTGGCTTGTGTGAATATTTGCCACAAAGAGGTTTTATTTAATGAGTCTTAAGCTATAAGACACAGGTAGATATTTAGCCACTGGTAAATGGGGCTTCAGAGGGAATAAATGAGGTATTTGGTAGATATAATTTCTGTAAATTCTCTATAATTTCCATTTATAATAAAACTAGCCATCCCCAAGTGAGGATTACACTTTAAATATAATTCAGGAAATATTTAATGAACATCTTAATGTTTCAGACACTGTTCTAAGTGGCTTTTAAGAAGACCTGATACCTGAGATGTGGCCACATTATTTGACACTAGAGGCCCGGTGCACGGAGATTCGCACACCAGGCCTGCCTTCCCCTGGCTGCCGGCACCCGGGACCTGGCCACAGCTGGGCCTTGGGTCTTTGCTCCGTGCCTGCTAGGGAAGTTAATGTGCCATTTTGATGGGTTACTTAGCATACTCCTGATTGGCTGTCGGGTGTCTAGGCGACGCGGTCAGTTTGCATCTTTCTCTTTTGTTAGTGCAGATGTTTATGGTCGTTTTCTCCGTCACAGCCAGGCCAGGAGACTCCGGAACTGTGTCCTGAGCCTCATCTTTCCGGGCTCCAGGTCTTTCCGCCCGAGTTGCCAGGTGTCCCATGGCCCTGGCTCTGACCGGAGCTTTCTCTGCGGCTCCGCGTCCGCTCCGACCCGATGGCACACGCTGTTCAGATTCCGTGTAAGGACAGGAGAGGGAGAATGAAAACGAAACCCCGGCTGCCGGCTCCGGTTACTTGTCTAAGACCACGTTCCTTCGCCCGCAGACACCAGCCGGCCTGGGCAGGGCTCGGAGACGCTCTCCCGTTCCGGGCCACGTCTGGAGCAGCCGGGGCCCCGTGAGAGCCACGTAGTGGCTCCGACTTCAGGGGCAGGAGCAGAACCACCTGGTGCCTCCGGGCCTCGTCCCGTGGGGCCGCAGTCACCGTCCACGGCTGGCTGCCGAGCCTGCTGCCGCTGGGACGTCTCCCAGGCCCGGGCCGGTACACGGACACGCCACTGGGCACACTCTGAACTCACACGGGACGCCAGGGGGAGACACAGGAGCTAGGTGCTGGTATTACCACAGTCTCACAGGCTGTTTAATCTCTGTAAGTGTGCAAATAAAATTACGCCAGTCTCACAGGCTGTTTAATCTCTAAGTGTGCAAATAAAATCGTGCATCCCTCCCCTGCCCCGTTCCTCCCTACCTAAAACAATCTAACACACACACACACACACACACGCACACACACACACACACACTAACTCATGGTAACCAAAAGCGTTCGGCTTTAGTCTGTAAAGACGTTTTTCAGAAGTTCCTCTCCATCCACAGTAACAGAATTGCCGAGGACTTGGCTAACATTTTGTAAACCATACGTGTATGTGGACAACAAGATACAAGAAAAACTGAAATTATAAACCCAGGCAGTCGATTTTTTAGGAGCTGCTGTATTGAGGCGAAAGTGAAATGAAACTGGAGTTGCAAATTTGAAGCTGAAGCGAATAATTTTTATCATGGAATTAAAAGAGAAATACATTCCCACTCTGGAGTCCAGAAATGACCAACACAGTAAGCAGCAGGGATGGAGGAGAAAACCCGCTTCCTGCTCGGCGTCAGCGGACCAGGGTGTAGTAGTTGGAGAGCAACTCTTCTCCTTGGCCCACGTCCCTGAGAGCCACAAGGACCACGCATCGCAGGGGCCTGCGAACGAGAACGAGAAGCACCGAGTCAAGCGAACGGGAGCTCGCCGCCCGGGGCTCCTGGGCACCATGTTCACATCGGTACCGTCTTCCTCGCTGATGCACTGACACTCTCCCTGACGACGGTGTTGAGAAGGAGACTAGGACGATGTCATTTAAGAAGGCCACAGGTCGGTGAGTTTATTTTTTTAATTTTCTTTTTAAAATATATTTTTATTGATTTCCGAGAAGAAGGGAGAGAGGGGTGAGATAGAAACGTCAATGATGAGAGAATCCTTGATCGGCTGCCTCCTGCCTCCTGGGGATCGAGCCTGCAACTCGGGCATGGGCCTTTGACTGGAATGGAACCCGGGACCCTTCAGACCGCAGGCTGATGCTCTATCCACTGAGCAAAAACCAGCTGGGGCCGATCAATGAGTTCATACAACTGACTACCTCTGAACACCTATGCTCAGGTCCTTAGAACTGGCATCGCCAAAAAGCATTTAAAAATATTCGTTGTAAGTTTAGCATTTTAAAATTAACTTGTAGGTTTGTGTCCTGCAAAGCTAGAAACATTACTTGAAATTAAGTGGATTAAAAATACTTTTTATGGCCGAGACCGGTTTGGCTCAGTGGGTAGAGCGGCCTGCGGACTGAAAGGTCCCAGGTTCGATTCTGGTCGGGGCATGTACCTTGCTTGCGGGCACTCCAGTAGGGGGCATGCAGGAGGCGGCTGATCGATGTCTCTCATTGATGTTTCTGACTTTCTATCCCTCTCCCTTCCTCTCTGTAAAAAATCAATAAAATATATATAAAAAAATACTTTTTATGGCCACACCAAGACATGTAATCTTTTTTGTTTTGTTAATCCTTACCCGAGGATACCTTTTCCATGGATTTTTTTTTTTTTGAGAGAGAGTGGGAAGGGGGGAGAGAGAGAGAAACATTGATGTGAGAGACACATTGACTAGCTGCTTCCTGCACGTATCCTATTGATCTGGGATTGAACCTGCAACCCAGGGATGTGCCCTTTGTGGGAATTGAACCCGAGACCGACGGTCCCATGTGCGGCTGACACCGTACAGGGCAAGAGATGTAATCTTCAATGCTCCTCCTCCTCACAGTGTTTCTTGTACTGGTCAGGTAGTAACCCATTATGCCCCAGAGTCTGTTACAGAAAACCAAATATAAACACCCAACACTCACACATGGAGAAAAGTTAACCAAGTTTTACATACAGGGAACAGTCTTAAGTTTTAAAAGGACAATAAGACCCATACAGAATTAAGTTTGCTAGCAAATGGCAACTCAGTGAAATGATGTAAAGATGACATTTTCCTACCACATTGTTGATAACTCCACAGAATCACTTATTAAAAACTGTTACTTGAAAAAAAAAAACCTGTTACTGGAGTATCCTCAGCAGACTTAATGGACAGAAAACTGCTACAATAAAAATATTATCTTCTAAATATTTCCCTTTTTTTTACTATTTTTTAGAATTGTATTTTTTAATTTACGTACAGTCGGCCTACTCCTTTTTTCATGATCAAGTTTCCAAATCTAACCGTGGAAAGAGCAAAAGAAATCATGTGTAATTTGGACCCTTCAGCTAGGTCCCATCCTGTTGTTTGGAGGTGCGGTCCTTAAAATGACTAGAGTACAAACGTGTTTGAAGATTTTGTAGCTGGAAAAAAACAGTAGAATCGCTTGAAAAAGACTTTAAGGTTGATACTTATAAAGTACTACCTAGAATAAAAATGGGCAATAATAAGAAGAATGAGCTAATAAGCTCATGGAGAATTTTTATTTTCAAGTAAGTTTACATTAACACATTAAGGTGTTAAAAGTCTAAACCGGTGTGGCTCAGTGGATAGAGCGTTGGCCTGCGGACTGAAGGGTCCCAGGTTCGATTCCGATCGAGGGCATGTACCAATTGGTTGCAGGCACATCCTCAGTAAGGGTTGTACAGGAGGCGGCTGAATTGATGTTTCTAACTCTTATCTCTCTCCCATCCTCTCTGTAAAAAAAAATCAGTAAAATATACATATTTTAAAACAATCTAAGTTATTTTCCACTAAAGAGACAATGTACCCCAAATTCTATACGGCCTTTTTTTTTTTTTTACAGACAGAATGTCTTTCAGTACAGCGCAGGGCCCGGCCGGCAGGAGGCTCACCTTGGCTGGGCGCAGCTGTAGGCGATGTTGGGGAGGTACTGCCTCAGTTCCACAGGGAACCCCGGGGGCAGGTCCAACTCCTGATAGCAGACGTTGGCTGGTCTGTCTGGGAACAAGTGTGTACCTTTGAGCAACAGCCCTTTTCCTTGGTCACGGAAAACAGCACCGAATTACGACACTCGTATGGATTGCTAAATCGTGAGAACATGCGCACATTAATAATCCCTTTTATCTTCTGGGCACTGCGGGGTTTTATATGTACAAAACACACACACACACACACACACACACACACACACACACACACAGTGGTACCTCGAGATACGAGTTTAATTCGTTCCGTCACCTTGAGGCGTGGGAAACTGAGACACTCGAGTTGCGGTAAACGGGTGGGTCGTGTGCAACCGGCCAATCCGCACGATGACTCCTCTCTCAACTGTTGCTCGTATTTCAAAGCAAAAATTGCTCGCTCCACAGCTCGTATCTCAAAAATCTCTTATGTTAGGGCACTCGTATCTTGAGGTACCGCTGTATATAGAAAATGCATATGCACTTTGAATAATGATAAGGACAGTGATTAGTAAAACGCATTTCATCTTCAAAATGTAACGGAAATTGGCTGTTCAAGCGTATCTGCATTTTTTGGGGATGCGTGTGTGTGTGTGTGTGTGTGTGTGTGTGTGTGTGTGTGTTGACTCAAGGCTCTGCAGAGCTGACAGGT
>JAAGEH010001333.1:11516-55427 GCA_011751065.1 Lasiurus cinereus
GTTCGGGGTCAGGTTCCCGAAGCCCAGCTCCCCTCCAGCTCTCTCTCATTTTGAAAAAAAATATATTGATTTTTTTTACAGAGAGGAAGGGAGAAAGTCAGAGACATGGATCAGCCGCCTCCTGCACGCCCCACAGTGGAGATGTGCCCGCCGCCAAGGTGCATGCCCCCGACTGGAATCGAACCCGGGACCTTTCAGTCCGCAGGCCGACGCTCTAGCCACTGAGCCACACCGGTCTCGGCTCATTTTATTTTTTAATATATTGATTTTTTTTACAGAGAGGAAGGGAGACAAAGTCAGAAACATGGATGAGAGAGAGACATCGATCGGCCGCTTCCTGCACGCCCCACAGTGGGGATGTGCCCGCCAGCAAGGTGCATGCCTCCGACCGGAATCGAACCCAGGACCCTTCAGTCCGCAGGCCGACGCTCTATCCACTGAGCCACACCGGTCTCGGCTCATTTTTTTTTTTAATATATTGATTTTTCACAGAGAGGAAGGGAGAAAGTCAGAAACATGGATCAGCCACCTCCTGCACACCCCACAGTGGAGATGTGCTCGCCACCAAGGTGCATGCCCCCGACCGGAATCGAACCCAGGACCTTCCAGTCCGCAGGCCGACGCTCTCTCCACTGAGCCACACCGGTCTCGGCTTCTCCCTCATTTTGATGTGCCGGGACCCAGGTCTGGGGTCAGAAAGAGGCCAAATGCAGCGTCTGAGCTTGATTTCGCGCTACCGTTCACGGTGAGTTCGTTTGCAACGTCTAAACGTCAGGAACTAGCACCTACGGCGGAGATTTCCAGCTTCTTTTCGGAAAGTTGGAGGCTTTGGAACACGGCTCCCTCCTCCCCACCCGTCATTCCGACTGGGCCACCCCGGCCCCCGAGACGCCAATGGGCACAGACCACCGGGCAGCACCGGCCGCGCGGAGGACATGCCCCAGAGCAGTGGTTCTCAACCTTCCTAAGGCTGCGGCCCTTTAAGACAGCTCCTCATGGGGCGGTGACCCCCAACCATAACATGATTTCCGTGGCTGCTTCATCACTGTCATTTTGCTACTGTCATGTATTATGTAAGTATCTGTTTTCCGATGGTCTTAGGCGACCCCTGTGAAAGTGTCGTTCGACCCCCAAAGGGGTCGCGACCCACAGGTTGAGAACCGCTGCCCTAGGGGCTGAGCCTGCCACCTACTGGTCACACTGCTGAGCGCCCAGGGTGCCGGGTCCTGGCCTCCCCCATCAGTTCTCTTCTCCCAGCGCCGTCCCTTTCCTCTTACAGGCCCAGGAAAGTCAGGGGTTGGCGACCCGGCTGGCAAGTGGCAGAGCCAGAGTCAGCCCAGGTTATGTCTGAGGCTCAGCGGCCACCAGGTCCCATCGGCACCTCCCTTACGTCAAGTCGTTGTGAAGTGAACCTACAAAGCCGTCCTGACCTCGGCCGTTGTCCTGCTCCTGTCGGTCGCTGGTTCCCCGACGGCAGCATTGGGGCAGGTGCCATCGGGTCACAGATGCCCTCACTGGCACTTGTGTGTGGGCATGAGACCCAGCGTTGTTCGAGTCCACGCAGCCTGCAGTTAGTATTTTCTTAAAACGACGAACACGTGCCCTTTACACAGAAACTGGGTCACGCGGACGGGCTGGTGGGTTCAGCTGCTTGGTGATGCCTCTTGCCGCGCAGGGTTCAGGTATCAGTGCGTTTCTGATTCTGATTCACGAGAGAAACGACGGCGGAGCAGAACTATGAAGGACAAAGCAGAAGATGCAGCCACCAGGTAGGACCTGAGGCTCAATCTGCACGGCCGCCTGAGCTCCTGTGCAGCCAGCCGGACCTGCAGCGGGAACGACATCACGGCTCCTCTGGTCAGATGGAGCAGTGACCACTGTGCTGCACTGTGCCTGACGCGGCGGTGAGGGAGCCCTCATTCCCCCCACAAGCGGACCAAGGAGGGCAGATGTCATGCTTTAAGAAAAATGCCGTATTTAAGAAAGTTTTTTAAAAAATGCCATAGTATATTAAGAGAGAGATGTGAGTAGAACTCAGTGATTTGACGTCTGGTGTCTGGCACTGTGAGATATGTATGTGGACGTATGTGATGTCAGTGGTCAGGGAGAACTCGGGAATAGCTCTGGACGGAACGAGACTGAAGAAACAGGACGCGGGAGCAGCCCGTGACCTTGGTTTGGCTCCTTTGCTCTCAAGGACATAACCGGGCGGCTGGCAGAGCCCAAGTAGAGCCCCTGGGTAGATGAGGGTTCTTTGTGGTGTTCTCACAAGCTCCTTAGAAGTATGAAATTATTTCAAAGTAAAAGTACCAACCTTTTTCAAAAACTTTTATTTACTATAAAGACAAAACACCAAAATAGGTACAAATACTATAAAATTGTTTCGATGGGGTAAAAATTTTAATTAAAATATCTCAATATATTTAAAATAACAAGGATACATTTAAGCCAAATTTTCTTAACCCAGAGATTTTTTTTGTAACATTTGCTTTACACAGTAAGGTGCTAATAGACGTTAGCCCTTAAGCCCTGGAAGTCTTAGGAATCATAGTCACACAGCAAATATAATTTCATTGTGAAAGTGAACTTTGGTAGAAGAAAAATCTATAGGACACCTGAGGTAGTAGAAACTGGAATACACAGCAGTAGACGTTATTTACAACTTGAGTACCAAATAACATTAAGAACAAAAATAATTACACAATAACAATTTTCAGTCCAGCTTTGATCCAAAGAAAATAAGAATATTACATCACATTTGCATTGAAAACAAAACAAAAACAAAACAAAACACAATTACCAGCAAGCTGAGGGAACTGCACACACACTCAA
This sequence comes from Lasiurus cinereus, assembly GCA_011751065.1. NCBI lineage: Eukaryota > Metazoa > Chordata > Mammalia > Chiroptera > Vespertilionidae > Lasiurus > Lasiurus cinereus. The sequence goes on from JAAGEH010001333.1 coordinate 14,349, forward strand.
ACAATGGGCTTCATGCCGCCCTGTCTGAGCCGGCACTCTGGCGGGCATGGTGATCTGCAGAGTAATACTGATGCGCTGCGGCTCCCCAGTGTACACAGTGTACGTTGCTGTCAGACCGGATTCGTCTGACCAGTGATCTTCCAGTAATAAAATGGCAAGAGTGCATCCTTTAAAGCCTGCACATGGGACTCGAAACAATCTCATTAGACTGTGAAAATGCCAAGTAGTCAAAAAAGAGGAAATAAAAAAGAAAGTCAAGTACAACACATTTAGAGAGCTACCAAACTTCACATTTCGGTACTATTTTTAACTCTTCAAATATTGCCAATCTTCCAAAAACAAAGGAATGTAAAATTTCACTTAAGAAACACATTCACATTTTAAAAACTGCCTTTTAAAAATTATATGCAATATATCCCTGTAAACTTACCTGGTAAGTTATTTGTGACTTTCAATTTGTGATGTACATTTAAAATGTAATCTGTGTAGCTTATTTAGTTTATCCTGAGTCTTTGAGAATAACCAATTCTATCCTCCCGCCACGATTCAACTGGCTTCTGAAGAGTTAAAACTTAATCAGTACTTGATTTAGAGACTCACAAAAAAGGATAAAGAGCTGCCATTTTCCTTCAGGATTCGAATTAAACTGAGACAAAAACCCTTAGATGATTGTGCAGGATCCAGTGAATTAGTTTGTAATTGGAATTCAGTTCACTTTTCTATGAGGACCTTTCCCAAGTTCAAAGCAAACTTGTAGTTTAAAAACACTATTGCTCATTGGTGGTTGAGGAATTAAGTTAATTTTTCTCTCATTCGCCACCAGGGCCGCCTGTGAAGAGAAGGAAAACAGCAGCTCCGCGCTCACCAGCGGTGGCGACTTCCACTCGAGTGAGACTTCGACGGTGAAGCTCCCTACAAATGGAACCAATGACAGAAACAGATTCCAAGGTAACCTTGATCTTGGCTGCGCTGCCTCAGAGCACAGTTGCTTTTCTCTGAATTTACGTTTAACCTGCACCAGAAGAGCAGTGACGGACTCAATGAAGGTAGTAGTAAATCCCAATTTCAAAAGACAAACAAAATTCTGTATTAAAAAACTCTTGCCACAGCAAGATATTCAACAAACTCTAGTTCACACTTAGTTCTATTTTTTTTTTTTCTGGATTGAAAAGATCACCTTTCCCTGAATATTAAACAAAAAATGAAGGTGAAATGAAAACATAGAACCGTAATTTCCAAAAACGAAATGAATGGGCCAACAGTAAAATGCACAATGAGCCACAATTGCCCAGGCTTTTAAAAAAATAGAGGGCAACTGTGGGTCATAAAGAAGGTATCAACTTTAAAAAATATATTTCTTTACTGGTACTTATAGCATAGTCTGACCTAAAAAGAGGCAGATACTGATTTATATAGCCAGTGACAAAAACTGCACGAAAGCAGATCCCTGCTTGTGATTGCGATACGAAATGGAAGAGTAGTTGAGACAGTAAAACAGATCCTGAGCCCCTCAGCTGCTAATATTGCTGAAAAAGTGCTCTGAGAGAAATAATCATAAAACTATGCTTCTGTTAGTCATGCAAACGCCTTGCTGTCCTGTCACCAAGGGCCAGTCCCTGAAAGGCACGGTTTGCAGTTCGGCACAGGTGCAGACTCAGCTTAGGTACAGACATGATTTGTCAATCACATACTTAGGTAAGGGCTCCCCACGGGGCTCGTTCATAGCTGTTCAATGCAGGAAGGCCAGCGGATTATCGCCGTGGCTCCCACTGACGTGTTCTCACTGAGCATTGGTCTCCGTGCGTCGGCCTGCACAGCTGGCTACCACGTGGTGCGGAAGACCGGGTGCTTCAGCAGCTCCCTGGACGGAGGTCTGTCCTGAGGTTGAAGTTCTAAGCAGCGAAGAGCCACGTCGCGTAACCCAGGAGACAAGTGTGACGGGATCGATGGGGCGGTCGTCGCACTTGCGATCTGTGGGAGAAACACCAGGCTGAAGCTCCATGTTGGACTCCTGACCCAGAAGTGCCAGAGTTCGTGGCCTCTGCACATGTGCCCTCTGCATGGAGGGGAGGCAGAAACTCGCCATTGGATGGGAGGATCTTTCCAAGAATCCGTCAAACTTTAGGGCATTAGAACTTGATCAACTGCGTCCTGGCAGGTGGATCTGCTCTGTCCCTTACTGTCTCAAATGCAGGCCAAGTGCATCCGAGTGACCAGAGGTAAAGTGCTCACTCAATGAACTTGCTCTCCTAGACGCTGTCCCTGAGGCTCCCTGCTTCAGCAAAGAGAGCACCGAGAGTGAGAAAGACTAAGCCCTGCCAGTCTCTCAGAGCATCAGAAACCCTGCCCTGGTTTCCTCAGGCGGCCAAGGAAGACAGGAGGAGGCGCAGGAGGACAGGCAGAGGCCACGCACAGGAGTGTGAGTGTGTGTGTGTGTGTGTGTGTGTGTGTGTGTGTGCGTGCGTGTATGCTGGGCGCTTTACTCAGCCTAGGGCTCATTCTTCATATCCTCATCACATTCTGGTGAAGTAGGTGCTGTATCACACCCATCTTATAAACCAAAAACCACAACAAAACGGCAGGCAGAACAAGGAATTCTCCTGGTCCGTGGCTACCACAGGATAGAGCAGGGCTGGAATAGGTCTGCGCGACTGTCCAGTCCAATCCTTTACCCGGCAGCTGGCCGACTCAAAGCTAACAAACTGAACCATTGCACTGATCTCTGGTGGAAATGAACAGAATGGACTTGAGAGTTGTCAGGAAGGTAGAACAGACAGGATTTGAAAACTGACTTTTTTTTTTAATTTTTAAAATTGGTTTTAGAGAGAGGAGGAGGCGGAGGTAGAGAGAAAGGAACATCAATTTGTTGTTCCTCTTATTGATGCATCCATTGGTTGCTTTTTGTGCTGACGGGATTGAACCTGCAACCTTGGAGTACTGAGACAACTGAGCTTCCCAGCTAGGGCAAAGGTGTGAGTTTTAAAATGTAGAAAATAGTAAATTGGAGTCTAGAAAATGTATGTATTGTATACAATATGTGAAGAGCTTCAAGTTTTAAAACTTGCAAGTCTGACAGGAATATCTATGTGCCTATTTCAGCCGGGAGCAATGGTTCATTGTCCGCAACAACTTCACAGAACGTCACTGCCTAGAGGAGTGAGGCCTGGCTGTCTGCCACGGGCGGTCCTGCAGGTGTGCACACAGTTATTTGAGGAAAGGTGTGCCTTCATGTCAGATTGACAGTTGAGAACCCAGGAGTATCTATGCTTGCTGCCAATTTTAGCAGAAAGAAATAGTTTTTATCTCATAATTACCTTAAATATCAAAGCGAGATGATTGGAGTGTTTCTCTGCATTCCAAGGCGGTTTAGCACAAGCCATTTCTATGATGGCACAGCCGACACTCCACACATCACAGCTCCTCCCATACTGCTGACCTCTGAGTACCTAAGAGAAAGCGGAGTTTTACTTAAAAAATAGAAAGCCACCCTGTAGTTATGGATTCTAGTTTTTCACTTCAGAGCAAAACAAGGTATAAATAGCAACTCTGTGGATGATCTGATGTCTCATTTATTTCATTAAAGAGCTTATTAATCGACATGGCATAGGTATTTTAGAGGATTGTGAGATTCAGAAGAGTCACGAGTAATCACAGAATTTCAGCGTTGCCCAGTGCACTTAGTAAGCTATGGGGCAAGAGGGCAGTGAGAATCACAGCATGAGCACCAGGAGTTTGACCACGAAGCAGAGGCCAACTTAAAAGCAGCAACAGCAGCGCTTGCTTATACTTGCTCTTCTACAGGAGGAACTGCCTCGCTGCTCACCTCTGGAGCAGAGAAAGCAATGAGAAAGTGTCTAACAAGTGCCATTTGTTTACTACAAGACAACTGTCAATTTCTAACAAGTCTTTGTTAGAAATAGCCTTTGGGCATCTCTATTAAAACGTATCTTTTAAAATTTTGTAAGACTAGATGGGAAGGCAGGGATTGAGGGTTTGAAATTAAGGGTATCATTAAAGCCTCATGCTTAGGGTCATGGGCTTCTAACTGGTAAGCACAGACTGGATAACACTGCAAACTAGTTTGGTATATTTTCTCCTGCCATGCTCGAAGCTGCTTCTTACCTCAGGCGCCATAAATGCGATTGTCCCCAGCAACTGTCCCTGAAACTCTCCTGCGCCAGTTCCCTTTGATGCCAGCCTGGCTGCCGCTCCGAAGTCTGCGATTCGCAGTCTCTGACCTGTGCTGTCAATGAGCAGGTTGGCACCTGTCAACGAAAACAGCAAGTGAGCGTGTATGTTAAACACAAAAGGGCAGATGACACACTGTAAAACACTAGCAATGACAGAGGACAAAGATGAGGGAGAAATGGACCACACGTCAGGTTTGGTTACTCCCCCTCTAGGCTCACCCGTTCCTGCGAAGACAGGCAGGTCTCGGTCTCCACAGTGGAAAACAAACACAACCACAGCCTCAGTGGGACGGCTGACAGAGCATCAAGCACAAGGAGACAGGCAGGGGTCCAGCGAAACAAGGTAAATGCTGAACCTTTAATAGAAGGATTCCCTGCCCTAGCTGGTTTGGCTCAGTGGATCGAGTGTCAGACCAAAGCGTCTGGGTTTGATTCCCGTCAAGGGCATGTACCTGGATTGCAGGCTCTTCCTCAGCTCAAGCCCTGGTTGGGGCTCATGCAGAAGGCAACCAACTGATGTGTCTCTCACATTGACATTTCTCTTGTCTTTCCCTTTCTCTTCCACTCTCTCTAAAATCAATAGAAAAATATCCTTGGGTGAGGATTTAAAAAAATGAATAAATAAAAGGAAGAAAAAAAGAATGATTCTTAACAAAAATCTTTCCTCAGAAAGTTCAAATTTTAGCATTATTTACATTTTCAGATAAAATTTTATTGAGCCAAAACCGGTGTTGCTCAGTGGATAGAGTGTCGGTCTGCGGACTGAAAGGTCCCAGGTTCAATACCGGTTAGGGACATGTACCTTGGTTGCGGGCACATCTCCAGTAGGGGGCGTGCAAGAGGCAGCTGATCGATGTCTCTCTCTCATCGATGTTTCTCTCTATCCCTCTCCCTTCCTCTCTGTAAAAAAAAAAAAATCAATAAAATATATTTAAAATTTTGTTGAAACATACTGGACCTGGACCAATTCAAACTATAGTTTCATAATTACAGCTTTCATAAAATTAATAAACTACTTGAATACATTATATCAAAATCAAAGTTGCTGTTAATTAAACTGCAAAAGACTGGAAAGGATTTTTCTTGGACGTTTATAATATTGCCATTATTCTAAATGAAACCGGGAACAGGAACTTTTGGGGAGGCAGTCATTGTAAGATCAAGACAGGGACTGGAGAGCCAATTCTGTACGTGGTTTCCCATCGGTTGGCTTCAGAAAAGCCTCTCTGAGGAAGTCAGGTCATGTGACCCTGAAGATTCCGTCACGTCAGGTGATGTGAGTTACAACAATCCTCTAGTTGATTTCATGCTCGAAACTAGCAGCAAAGGTCCAAGTTTAAAACTACATTTGTTTTTTATTTACTGCTGGTGAACAATAAATGAATGAATCCCTACCTTTGACATCTCTGTGGATTATCTGGTTTTCATGGAGATAGGAGAGGCCGCGGAGTAACTGCTCAGTGTAGTTAATGACCACTGATTCCTTGAAGGCTCCATATTTACTGAGCAAATGAGCCACAGATCCCCCTACGAGACAAACGTAAAATGGAAATAATTATCTTAAACTTAAGCCAGAATTAAAATTGTTACCTTTTGGTTACATAAGGTTGTACTTTATGAGCTCATGTTCACTTTTGAAATGTTCATTTATATTCTACACCAGTAAGTGCAACTGATTTAAAAACTAATACATTAAAGTAATCTCAGAACCTATTATTTTTATGGAACCCTCATGAAGTAGTTTTCTGAAAGGTCAAGATTTCAGAAAGCTTTCAAAGTTAACAATTTTGGGTGAAACTATTTCTGAAATGTACAATTCACTTCTCTTTTTAAAAAAATATATTTTATTGATTTTTTTACAGAGAGGAAGGGAGAGGGATAGAGAGTCAGAAACATCGATGAGAGAGAGACATCAATCAGCCGCCTCCTGCACGCCCCCCACCGGGGATGTGCCCGCAACTAATGTACGTGCTCTTGACCAGAATCGAACCTGGGACCTTTCAGTCCACAGGCCGATGCTCTATCCATTGAGCCAAACTGGTTTTGGCCACTTCTCTGTCTTTTTGACCAAGATATACAAAATGTCTTTTTAGCCAAAACCGGTTTGGCTCTGGATACAGCGTCGGCCTGCAGACTGAGGGGTCCCAGGTTCGATTCCGGTCAAGGGCAGGTACCTTGGTTGTGGGCACATCCCCAGTGGGGGGCGTGCAGGAGGCGGCTGATCGATGTCTCTCTTTCATCGATGTTTCTGACTCTCTGTCCCTCTCCCTTCCTTTCTGTGGGAAGTCAATAAAATATATTTTTTAAAAAATGTCTTTTTAAAAAAATGTATTTTTATTGATTTCAGAGAGGAAGGGAGTGGGAGGGAGAGATAGAAACATCAATGATGAGAGAGAATCATTGATTGGCTGCCTCGCTCCCTACTGGGGATTGAGCCCGCAATCTAGGCATGTACCTTTGATTGGAATCAAATCCAGGACCCTTCAGTCCACAGGCCGATGCAAGGGAAAGAGAACAGTACAAAGCAGAAGACCCAGAGTTGGGCTTGATATCCTACTACTTACTAGTTCTAATCTGGGGCCAGCCACCAACTCAGTGAACCTCATTTTATAAGTATTTGTAATCATTAACCTAAATATAACTATTAATCCAACTATAACCAGCAACAGAGATTACACTAGAGAACTGATCTGCAGAGGCAGAGATCACAGTGAGATCCTGGGCTCACCTCTCCTGAGCACCCCGGAACCACAACAGTATACAGAGCAGCCACTGCTGAGAACGACCTGAAGACGAGCTGAGAAGAATTTCTACACCCAAGGACATAAAAGACACAGTGACACAAGTAGTCGGGGCAGAACTGTGGTCTGATCAGGACCCACACCCAGCTGTTATGCTACGAGGAACTGCACCAGGAGGATGGGTTCTCCCTCATATTATAGGAAACAGCCAGTCACAGCCTGAGGGTAAACCTCACCCACTGGCCTGCCCACAGCACTCACGGCCCAACTACACAGGAGGGTGTACTCAACCCACACAGGGAATACCCCGAAGCACCTGACTCCGGTGACCAAGGAGGATTACGACACGGCCCCACAAAACATCTTCTACATAAGATCCCTCTTATGAGATGGGAAGTGTAGCTGGTCTACCTAACACACATCAATGGACATATTATCTTGATAGAAAATCGGCAAGAAACAGTGGGCTTGTGTGATACATTAGACTACATGGACTTAATTGATATTTTAAAAGCATTTCACCCCAAAACAGCAGAATATGCCTTCTTTTCAAGTGCACAGGACAGACCAGATATTAGGCTACAAAAGAAGTCTGAATACATTAAGAAGATTGGAATCTTCTTCAACCATAGCAGTATGAAACTAGACATCAACTACAGGAAGAAAACTGGGGAAATCACACGTAGAGACTAAACAACATGCTACTAAACAAAGGAAATAAAATCATATATAAATCAATGTACCAAACTAGGAAGATCAGAAATTAAGCCACACTTATATGGTAAATTAATCTATGACAATGAAGGCAGGAATATACAATAGGGGGGAAAAAACAGTCTCTTCAATAAACAGGACCATTCTCTTCTACTATATACAAACACATAAAACTCAAAATGGCTTAAAGATTGAAATGTAAGACCTGAAACCATAGAACTTCTAGAAGAAAATATAGGCTTCAACTCTTTGACATCAATCTTAGCAATATTGTTTTGGATATGTTTCCCTCAGGAAAGGGCAACAAAAGAAAAAATAAAATAGGACTACATCAAAGAAGGTTTTTACACAGTAAAAATGAAACAGCAATCCATTGAATGGGAAAAGATATTCACAAATGGTACTTTTTATAAAGGGTTAAGATCTAAAATATATAAAGTACTCATATAACTCAACATCAAAAAACTAAACAATAAAAAAAATACCAAACAATTCTATTAAAAAATGGGCAGAGGACTTGAATAGACATTTCTTCAAAGAGGACAGACCTAAGAAATGATGCCCAAGAATCATTAATCATCAGGGAAATGAAAAAACCACAATGATATATATCTTTACACCTGAGAGACTGGTTATCAAAAAGATGACAAAAGGAAGTGTTGGCGAGGATGTGGAGAAAAGGCAATCCCCTGTGCACTGTTGGTGGGAATGCAGACTGCTGCAGCCCCTTTGGAGAGTGTGTAGTTTCCTCAAAAATAAATAAATTAATAAATAAAAGTACATATGAGCCAGCAATTCTTTTATCTAAAGAAGAAAGTACTAATTTGAAAAGATATACATACCCCTATGTTCACTGTAGCACTACTAACAATACCTAAGATATGAAAGCAACCTAGGTGTCCAATGATAGACGGAATGGCTAAAGATGTTGTATATAGAGATGAAATATTACTCGGTCATAAAAAATGAAAATTGGCCATTTGTGATAATACGGATGGACTTAAAGAGTATTGTGCTCAGCGAAATGTGTCAGAGAAAGACAAACCCCATATGATTTCCCTTACATGTGGAATCTAAAGAACAAAGTAATTAAGCAAAAAAAAAACCAAAAAAAAAAAAACCAACCAACCAAACAAACAAACAAACAGAAATAGACTCATAGCAGACAGAATAAGCTGATGGTTGTCAGAGGAGAGGGTGGTGGGAGGATGTTTAGAAAAGGTGAAGGGAAATAAGAGGTATAAAGTTGCAGTTATAAAATAAGTCACAGGGATGTAGTGTATAGATAGGAACAATCGTCAACAGTATCTTAATAATTTTGTATGATGACAGATGGTTACTAAACTTAGTGTGGTGATCACATTGAAAAGTATGTAAATGTTGAATCACTATGTTGTACACCTGTACACATACTGTATGTCAAGTGTACTTCAATTAAAAAGAAGAGCTGATTTGTAAATAGATATACACTCTCCAAACACAAAAGGTCTAAGAAGTTAAACCAAACAGTTATCTACTGATTCCATCCTAAGTCTTTGTTTTACTATGTACACTGCATAATACAAAATGAAACATAGTCTTCATTTGCTGAAGTAGATGACAAGGTTCAACTTCATTTCCAACTTACACATTAATCGATTTTAGTTTTACACTGTCATGTTAAATCATCTCTTAAACCTGTCTAATTAATGAAGGATACCTGGGAAAATATGGATTCTGTAGATACCACGTTTCAAAAACATTATTCAGAAAAAGCAGTGTACAAAATCATTTTAAAAGAAACACTGACAAAGTTTAAAAGGTAGGGGTAATGAATGTTTCATTTAAGTTTAAGTGAAAGACAACACAAATATATGCAGCCTGTCATACTTCATTAGAGGTGATTTGTGTAAACTATTTAGTAAAAATAAGTGTTCATTACAACATTTTTCCTAAATATCAAGCAGAAAGTTAAATCTGTGTACGATGTTCATGATTTAAGACATGAACACACCTGCCATCCATTCGATGAAGAGGTTGTAATTGCTCTTCTCGCAGGTGGCTCCCAGCATCCTGATGATGTTCGGGTGGTTCAGGTGGCTCATCATTCTGATCTCCTCTCTCAGCGCCTCCACGACTTCTTCCTGTTCCGACGATGTGTTTCTGACATATGTCACCTGTTGCAGTAAACACCTTATTTTATAACTGTAAGTTTATACCTCTTATTTCCCTTCATGTGTTTCTGACATGTCACCTGTTGCAGTTGACAGTTTTCACTCTGCTGAGCTTCTATTTACGGTTCTCACTAACAGTCTGATCTAAGTGGACAAATGCAAGCTAGCTTCTATATTAATATCAAATGGCATTGATGCTCCTGGGTGCCATATAGGTACTTTACTAAAAACTCTTTTAAATAAGACTCTAACTTTAGAAGCAATGAAATAGAAGGAAAATGACCCCCCAAAAGGAATATTAACCCATCTTTCCAAACTGTCTGAAGACAGAGTGGAAGTGATGTTAAGTGGAAGCTTTGCAGTCTTCTCCTGTGGACCCGCGTGCTCACGCTGGAAAGTGGGCCCCGGAGCCCAGGACGACCTGCACCCTGGCCTTGCTGCTCTGGGTGTGGCAAGCACGGCAGCGGCCCGGCAGCAGAGACCCTGGAGTGTGTCCCCCACAACCCTGCTCCCGCCGAAGCAGAGCTCACAGCCTGGCGTGTCTACTCGGAGCTTCAGGACTCTGAAAACTAAGAGCACTAAGCACGTGCACACAGGACACGTCACACTCATCTCCACCGTGACTGCCTTCGTCATGCCCACTCTTGCCCGCTGCTTACCTGCTTCACGGCCATCAAGGTCCCGGTCCCCACGTCCTGAGCCTGGTAGCAGGAGGAGAAGGCCCCGAGGCCGATCTGCTGGCCCTTCAGCCAGTCCGCGTCCTCCCGGTACGGCAGCTTCGCTTTGGTGTGTCCTGGGAGGGTCTCGGGCGTCTGTGCAGCAAAGGAAAGCAGCTCTTTACTGTTCAGGGGAAGCCTGTGCAGTGAGCCCAGCCAACACTTCTCCCGCCGGTCTGGCTTCCCGAGCCACCTCTGAACCGCTCCTGAGTGGACAGTGCCGGGCGCCATGCACAGTGTCCTCAGAAACGCCTCTGAAACAGGCAAGGACTTATCTGTCCCCACAGCGACATAAACACGCTAATTCCACACGCAAGACCCGCTTCTAGCGAGGAACTTGTTGCATGTGGTCCGAGGACGCGCCCAGCCTCCCAGGAGCATACTCACGTCCTGCTGGATGATGATGACATCCTCTCCGTTCTCCACCTGCAGCTGAGGCACCACGGGGAGGGCGTCCTGAGAGGCGGACATCGCCATGGCGATCGCCAAAGCTTCCTCCTCCTCAGCCTCCATCTTTTCTTTGCACTTCTGATTATGACTCACGTCGTCTTGGTAGGTATCATCACTTTCCTCCTTTTCAGGAGAAAGAACGGCAACCTCTGACTTAAAAGTCACTGTGGTGTCGGCGGAGGGCATGGACGCTTCGAGCAGGTCCTCGATGCTGGAGCTGAGCTCGGTGCTGGCGTCCAGCCGGCTTTTGTCCTCCACCGGCGTGAACACTGTCTCCTCGCTGGGGATCACGGCGCTGCTGCCGCTGCCGAAGCTGTCGCCGCCCTCGGAGCCCGCGCACAGGTCCAGGGTCATGCTGCTGGTCTCGGCCTCAGCCTGTCTCCTGGGGCTGCCAGGGGAGGGCCGAGAGGGCTTGGGCCTGTGTATACTACTACAGGGCAGAGGCCGGGCCTGGGTGAAGATGGGGGAGAGCTTGTCCGAGTCTCTGTTTTCAGGAAAGTTTCTCTGGAACTGCAGGGAAAGCTTGCGCTGTGGCGGAGGCGACGCGGAAGGGATGTTGTAGGGAGCGAATCCCTGAGGTCTGTGCTTGGACGAGTCCCCGGAGCCCGCTGGTGCGGTCTGGGCCGAAGAAGCTGGGGTGGAGGAGGGCGGGGACAGGGGAGAGGAGCTCAGACACTGGCTGAGGGGCCTGCCCTTTGCTTGCACCGCTGGCTTTGGCTGCTCCATCGCTGCTGAACTAGGAGGCCCCAGGGCAGCGCTGGCCAGCCGACCAGAGATGTCCTCCGAGCTGGCGCTCAGCCTGGCAAGGCGCAGGCCTCTTCCAGTTTTCTCCGCGTGGTCTGGGCCCTGCCGTGGGCTGTTCTCTGGGGCCTCGGGGTGGCTCTCAGGAGCCGATGCTTGTGGGAAGCTATTGCGTCGGCCGTCCCAGACGTCCTCGAGGCCCAGCTGAACGGCCTCGGCGATGTCCACCTCTTCTGCGATCGCCATCAGGCGGCGGCGCATCCGGACGAAGTGGGTGGAGCTGGAAGCACTCAGCATTTCTAACAGCTTCACAAACACGGGGGGCACCGCGGTGACCATCCTCGCAGAACTCAGGTAGACCCTGCGTGCGAGCTTCCCCACCACTGCATGGGTGTGGTCGATGGCCTGCAGGGCAAAGGCCAGCAGGGACAGCAGCTTCTTATACCTGCAGAAAACACGAGTCAGCCCACAGTTATCACTGCAAAACGCATGCAGACAGAGACGGCAATAATTATGCGTGTGCATTCCCAAATATAATCAGGGTGGAGACGTTTTCAAGTAACCAGTCGAGACAGGTTGTTAGTCAAACGTCAGTAACCCACCTGTCCCTCTGATTTCTGAGTCCCGTGCATCTAGACCACATCCTTAGGGTGGGGGGTGGACGTGGGGGAGGCACAGGACAGGCACCCCGGACATTACCTGACTTCCACGGGCTCGGCGGGGGCCGCCTCGGCGCCGACGGTGTGCGGGTAGAACTCGGCGGGGAACTCCAGCAGCAGCCGGTCCACCAGGCAGAGGCGGCCCAGCAGCTCCTGCCAGTTGCTCAGCTCCCTCTGGTTCCCGAGAATACAATTGAAGACGTAGTCCACACCACCAATTCCAATGGATCCTGCAAGAGCAAAGGAAGAGTAAGTGACCGAAACACAGACATTAAAGCAGAAAACAACGTGATCCAATGGCTCAACACAGTGCCCTGGTCGTACTCGTTTAAGAACTCCGCTTTCAGATTCCCGTTCTATTTCTAATGGGAGCGGATGGACTCAAGTTCCCACATCACTTAGAAATCCCATAACTGCCTAAGAGAGGTGAGGAGATCAGACAGCGTGCGAAGGACCATGCTAACACGTGTGAGGTGAAGGGAAGAGTTGTTACCAGCTTTAAGTATTTCTCTGCCGACCGCCAGCTCCCCCGCCTGGCCTCTGCACAGCTCCAGCAGCGTGGACACGGACAGCTGGCTGGTGCGGCTGCAACGACAGGTGTTAGACGGGCGTGGGTGAGACGCAGAGAGGGAGCAGGAAAGCAAGGCCTCGGGAGAAGGGGAGGCTCCCCGGACCGTGCCCTCTACCTCAGAGCCTGCGTTCACGTCGCCATACGTAACACGCACGCAGTTCACCCCACTCCGTGTCGCCCTCAGGACCTCCCTCCCGGGCTGACAGCAGAGCCGCCTAAGCAGCCAGCAGATCCAGAAAAGGGCGTGTTCTCAAGCTCACATCTTGTTAAAACAAAACTGAGGTGCCTCACAGCGCTGCTTATGCAGATCATTCAAGCGGACAGGCAGGCAATGACTTTAGAACAGTAGAAAGCAACAACAGCATCCATGCCACAGCAGCAGTGGAGTCTCAGGAAAATGCCTGTCCCCATGTGACAATGACACGATTTCCTATGCACTTCACAAGCTGTTTGCGTGCCCTGGCTTTCAGACGTGTGTTCTCTCTGAGGCATGTGAACACCTCGCACACGCGCCGTCTGTAGCTGTGAGAGGGGCGACGGGCGGGAGGCCGGAGCCAGCACCTGGTCCCAAGACCTCTACGGACGGGGACTCAGGACAGCCCATGCTCACACCACAGAGGTCTGAGGGACGCGGGGCCGCTCAACACCAGCTCCTGGCCACGCTGCTCAGCGAGGTCGTCCCCACTGGACGGGAAGGAACAGAGTCTGACCAGCGCCGTCCCCACCTCCCTCCTGCGTGGCTCTCCGCCCCCAGTCAGGGTTGTTCTCATTCCTCGTCCATGTTCGAGGACAACGCAGGGACAGACAGGACTGGGGTGGGTTACGTGACATAATCAGAGTGAGAGTTCCTCCACAGAAAGGGTTTCTGGGGGATCCAGAAAACGAGGCGAAGCAGGTGCAGTGACTTCATTGGTGCCTCTGCTGTGGGACTCCTCCCTGAGATGAGGTCACACCTGTGGTGTGTACACCTGTGGCATGCACACCTGTGGCATGTATACCATGGTGGCTTACCAGCGGGACTTCAGATGGGAATGTCTCTACAGGGGACCCCACAGCGAGCTCTCACTCCGCCCGGTCCCCAGAGCTTCACTGAGGCACATGCCTCGGACCTTCCCGGGCGAGCCTGGCCCATCGGCGGCCTTACCTGTTGGCGTCTGCACACTTGACCAGGATGGTGTCCACGACCGGCCGCAGAAGCCTCTGCAGCTTGATCCTCTCGGCCAGGCTGTGGCAGGGCGTGTACACGAGCATGGCCCGCAGGGTTTTCTGAGGACGGAACGAAGGTCGGTTCAGCTACAGTAAGGAACGTCAGGGACACCGCGCTCCTCTAAGGCAACGTGAGAAGCAGAACGAGCGGTGACAAGAACAGACGATAACCACCACAAAACACTGACGGCAGAGTCTGTGGGGGAAGGCGCTCTGAGCTATTTCTGCATCTTTTTAAAGTGTGACCAGTTTAAAGTGAAAAGTCCAAAAAAGATAAAAAAAAAAAAAGAAAAAAAAAAGGACAGGAGCCATCCTGAGGGAGCTCCCTGGCCAGAGAAGGAGGAACTGAGCCACAGCTGTTGGCATGTGGCCTTGCTATGTCTGCACATGCACTGTGGTTACTTGGGGGAGCGTCATTTTTGAGGAGACGGTCCCAGTTACGGAGAAGTGGCACGATGCTGCATGTGGGAGGGGAGGCGGGAATGTTCCCAGCCAGGAGTCCCCTTGCTCACTGAACAGACACACGACCCCAGAGGCTCAGCACAGGGCACAGTGCACAGCCCTGCATGCCCGCAGCTCACAGCCACTCGGCACAGCTGACCGAGAAGAGCCAGCCAGGCAGGCGTGGGCTAAGCATCACGTGCGCCTGGGGGTTCGTGCTGGAACAGTGGGAAGAGGCCAGAAGTTGGGCCAGGAACTCGGGTCTGTCTCTGTGCTGTGGTGGGCCTTCCAGATGCCACGGGAAATGCCTGGAGACCCCTGGGAAGTGATGTTCCTCCCCTGATCGGACAGACCGACTCCCGATGGCTACGGCATCGAAGCCCGGACCCCCTGTGCCGTGTTCCCCGGTTTTAAGTGAACACGCTCCTTCCTCAGGGAACTTTTCACAGCCCCGCCCACAGACCTGCGCCAGGACCTGCTGCGAAGGCAACAGACACCCCGACCGTCTCCAAGCCGGGACAGCGAAGTGATGCTCCAGGCAGAGCGGTGGCTCGCCTGCGCTCAGTGCTCCTATGCTGCGCTCCTTCCTATCCTGGGGGGGTTTCTGCTCAAATCTGGGCGGTGACATTGCCGTCACAGGTGGAAGAGCTGGTCTGGGAGCCCTGTAGGCACCCCAGCAGGTGGCACCCCAGAACAGAGCTCTCCACTACTCTGGCCACAGTCCAGACTGCCCAGGCCAGCCCAGTAACTAGCTGCTCATTCCCGTGTCCTACGGGGCGGCTAATGCATAAGGCCACTCAATTCTGGCCCCAAACGCAGGTTCAGAACCGAGGCACACTCAACCAGAGATGCCTTAGGCACGGGGGCTGAGCAGGTCAGGAAGAGACCGCCAGTGGGAGCAGGAAAAATAAATTTTCAAACCAAACTGGGTAGGAATTCTCCTGCCACAGTGGCTCTGCACTGGGGGCATCATGACCTGGGACTTCAGCAGACCCCCGGTGTCCTGATGGGCAGGAGCGGGTGCTCCCAGGACCGTGGGTGGAGGCCAGGGGTGCGGCTGAGCATCCTACCCGCACAGGACAGCCTGCCCCCAACGAAGAGCTACGTGGCTCCATAGTGCTGAGGCAGAGAACCTGTGGCCAACCTGCTGTCCACTCAGCAGGGGAAGGTCAGACCAGCCTCCACAGACCCAGCAGCCCGCCACATCACCCACATACGGAAATGTCTCACGGCGTGAGCCAGGAAACAAGGCGCCGTGTCTAGGTCACAGGAGCTCGTCTGTGAGAACACTCCTGAGCCCACTGTGCTCCCTAAGTCCGCCCTCAATGGCTGCTCATACGCAGGTGACATGGAACCGGTCACTGCTGGCACCCCACCACGTCCTGTGAGCTGGGCCGCGTGTGAAGTCAGGGAAACGTAAAGATGTGGACAGCGCGCTGGCCGCTCGGAGAGGCGGGAGCGGCTGCAGGAGAGCCCAGCAGGGAACAGTGGAGCCCGGGGGAGAGTGAAATGGGAAGTGGCTATTTCCTGGGGTGACGGAATGAAAACAAAGTTGGGACTGTCCCCGGTTAAATTAGGTGATGTGTTACCAGGTCTTAACAACGCTACCTAGCAACCATCGAAAACCAGCCACCCGCCCCGACGCGTGGCTAGGGAGGACGCTACTTACTAAAGCAGCAACGTACACTTTGTAGACAGGGTCGGCGCAGACCATGGACAGCACGCTGCAGCAGGCCCCCACCACGTCGCCCGCGGGCGGGGAGGGCGCGCTGCTGGCCCCGGCCCCCGGGCTGCTCCGGCCCCCGCCCCCCGAGTGCCCAGTGCTCTCCCCGTGGGCCAGCAGCAGCGCCCCGCTGACGTCGTGGGAGAGTCGCCGCAGAGCCATCTCGCGGACGTTCCAGTTTCTAGAAAACAAGCAGCCGACGAGCTCCGTTCCAAACACCTGCAACCAAACACAGAGCCTCAGTGGGAGAAAAGGAGCGGCCAGAGTCCCCTCTTCCTGCCAAGGAGAGCTGGCACTTCTTCCCCACACGTATGTTCACGCGTGTGCTGTAAACCTCAGGGAGAGGCAAAGAGGGAGAGAAACATCACTGATGAGGGAGCATCATGGATCGGCTGCCTCCTGCTCATCCCACACTGCGGATCGAACCTGCAACTTGGGCCTGTGCCCTGACTGGGAATCAAACTCTGA
Organism: Lasiurus cinereus; assembly: GCA_011751065.1. Lineage (NCBI taxonomy): Eukaryota > Metazoa > Chordata > Mammalia > Chiroptera > Vespertilionidae > Lasiurus > Lasiurus cinereus. Next base: position 31,122 of record JAAGEH010001333.1, read on the forward strand.
CCTCCTGGTTCATAGGTCGACACTCAACCACTGAGCCATGCTCTGTAATTTCCTAAATGCTGTTTTTAATTGATAAATTGGGCATTTCTTTTCTTAAGGAATATCTTTATTGATTTCATAGAAGAAGGGAGAAGGAGAGATAGAAATATCCATGATGACAGAGAATCATGGATGAGCTGTCTCCTGCATGTCCCACAATGGGGATCGAGCCTGTAACCTGGACATGTGCCCTGACCAGAATTGAACCCTGACCTCCCAGTTCATAGGTTGACATTCAACCACTGAGCCACGCCAGCCAGTTTTCTGCACCCGGCCTGTTAGACAGCAGATGGCTAAGCCCTCATTCTGTCTCCTGGGACCTTCTTCCTAAGAAACTGGGAACATACAGCCTCGTTCAACCTAGAGCTTCCGCAAAATGAACCAGACCGCGGCCTGGAACCGCCCTTATCTCCATGTCGACGCCAGAGCTCTCCGAGGACTCAGGAAAGGGCACGCGAGGGCCTATGCACAAGCCATGCATGAACCAGGCAAAAGAAAGAAGTTCACTACGTCTGCAAATTCATCGACTCATATGCGGTTGCTGACCCGCCAAGAACAGAGAATTCAGGATATGCAACAAAAAAGGAAAGAAATCTGCTGGTGTACAAGCTTGATGAGGTGCTGTGCCTGTTTACACATTTAGAGCAGGAAACAACAGATTATCAGAAACAATCCACTCCTGTCTCCTGAAGACACTGTCTGCTTTGAGTTCTATTTAAACATAACGGACTGAACACCCGAGCCACTGGAATTCCAATGACTCTAGACAAAATCTGTCGGCAGAGAAGGTGGAGGGACACCCTTCCTAAAAAATGGCCAAGACAAGAGGTGTCACCTCTCGGCTCCCACACTTGCAGCGACCACCGGCCGCAGCGGGCGGCATGGAGGGAGGAGCCGAGTTCCAATGGCAACAGACGGAGCAGGACGAGCCCAGCAGGATGGACTGAACACTGGCAGGAGGGCCCTGAAAGCTGCTGCCTGGCCTGGACAGCTGTCCGTCTCTCATCCGACAGGAGTTTCTGGAGACGCTGAAGCTGACCTCCGTGAAGGCACGGCGCCATCACAGGGGGACTGAACGTCTCCACCCACAGAGCAGCCCTTCCTAACAGACCAGCCCCTGGGAGACACGCAGGCTCACCTGGACCCAGGGCTCGGCCAGGTCTCTGTAGGCCGCGGGGATGTGCTGAGCCCCGTAGTGCGTGAGGCCGGAGCTGCTCTCCTGGTCCCTGTGCTGCAGTCCCACCAGAGGAGGCTGTGCTGGCGGCTGCGGGGCCGCCCGCAGGGAGGACGGGGAATCCGCCGGGCTTGACAGCTCGTGACTAAGCAAAAAGGCAACAACTTGCTAAGATAACCGACAGATGCACATAACCCCCGAGAACACCGCCGTTTTTAGCTGACGCCAGCCATTCCCTAGAGCTTACCTGTAGAAATCATGGGACCGCCACTTGGACCTGCAGAGGGGACAGATCAGAGGCTCCCTATTTCTCCGACATTCTTCTGCCCCTGGGGAGAAATGTACCTTATTATTCGTTATTATCCGTAGTGATTGTGCAGTGGCTACAGGGTGCACAGACGGAGGGGACCTTGGAGGACAATGTGATGGAGCGCTGACCTGCAAGCAGGCAAGGCAGCAGGGAAGTGCCACGTCATTAGTGACCACTTGGGTTTGGCTGCTGTGTTTCACACGGTCTGTGCCCAGTGCCTGGCCCCTCCTTCCCCGCCTCGCTTTGAGGTTGTGGTCTGTGATCTGTCCGTGTCCCGCCCCTGCGTGTGCGCCCTCCAGATCCTAGCTGCGCTTCCTCTCCGCACTCCTTCCGTCTGGCCAATGCCACAGCTCATTGTGACGGACACTAACCTCCAGGCCCTGAAGACCTGACAGGTGCCCTGACAACAGTCAGCGAGGAGAGGGGGAGAGGAGGACACATGGACAGGTCATGGGAGGGCGGGCGGCGCCACCTACAGATGGACATGCAGTGGTGGTGCAGCTTGTTGCGGCAGCCGTCCTCACACACGGTCAGGCTCTCCTCGTCCAGCATGCCCAGCAGGCAGATGGGGCACAGCTGCTCCTCCTCGTCCTTGAGGCTGTAGGGGGAGAGGGCAGCGTCAGCTGGGCGGGGGGCCGAGCCAGCGCCACAGGCACATGGCCTCAGAGTGGACCTGTGTGCAAGCCCCTGTAATGGCTTCGTCTTCTGTCCGCTCTTCCTTCAGACTCACAACTGCAGGCTGTGGGTGAGCACTAGCTTTCCTGGCTGTGACTGCCACGTAGGATCCACAGCTTTAGAGATAAGTCACCGGAAATTCTGCCTGGCACCTTCTGAATAAACCAACTACTGTGACTACATGCGCACGTCGCATGCTCACACCTCAAGGCTGCGGGGGCTCAGCTGTCTGCACCCCGGAGTGAAGGCCACGTCACACCTCTGCTGGGTGTGTGAACGGGCCAATCGCTCCTAGAAACATCTTCAGTGCACACACCTTTCACCTGCACTTCCAGGGACACGTCATGAAGAAATAGAGACAACACACACCTCTGGGTGTTCACTGCGTGTTACGCAGCACGACGGGGAAAGCCAACCGGTGAACACCAGAGGTTAATAAGAGAGGCAGGTCCTCAGACCCCACTGGTGGGAGGAGAGCGGCACCATGGTGCCTGCACCAAGGACCGGGCCTACCAACAGCACCCAGGGCAGATGCCACCGAGACCGTATGGTGATGGAAGCAAATTTCTGAGTGAAATAGTCAGAGAAAGGCAAGTATCACATCCTCTCACTCACATGTAGAACCTAATGAGCAAAATAAACGGAGGGACAACATAGATCCAGAGACACGGAAGCATGGAGCAGACTGCGGGATCTCGGAGGGAGAGGGGGAAAGAACTTAGATGCACACATGCCTCGCCACACACAGACCACAGAGCAGTGGAGGCTGGGGAAACGGAGGGGGGACATCTGTAATACTTGCAGCAATAAATTAAAAGAAAGCAGGTAGCATGATAGAATTCAAACTTGTATAGGATGATACCACTGGTGGCAAAATTGCCACTTTATTGTATATACTTGAGTTATATTGTGTGTGTGTGTGTGTGTGTGTGTGTGTATGGATATTCCTAATATACAAAGTGCTTTTAAAAATCAGTAAGAAAAATACTAATAACTCCCTAGAAAAATGGGCAAAGATAAAAAGGCAACAAAGATGCAATAATCCTGAGAAAAGCACAGAGTGCATATTGAATTTAATGATGCCATTCTGTCCTTTGGGAGCAAATAATCTGACAGACATGTGGATTAGGCTGCGGCATGCCCTGGTCCCGACCAGAGGCAGCCCTCAGACACTGCTAGGGAGAGCGGCACTACGACCCGCGGGTGCTGCAGCCGGGAGAGGGTTCTCGGGACCTTCATGACAGGCCGAGTGGCTTCTGAAATCATCTGAGCAGAGGGCAGGGACTAGGACTAGCCTGCGGCCAGGTTGTCAATAAAGTTTTATTGGAACAGAGTCACATCTGTTCACTCAGGTCATCTGTGGCTCTGTCAGCTACAAGGGCAGAGCTGAGCAGCGTGGGCGAGGCTCCCCACCCTCAAAGCCCGAAGTATTTAACGTGTAAAAGAGTCACCTGTCATAACACATCTACTAACCGGTATAGCTTTCACTCACAGTTATGCTCCTTTAATACCTTTTACATATAAAAATAGGGTACTGGCATATAGTGCTAGAACTGGACTCTGTTTCATACTGTTAAAATATTGAACGGCTGCACAAACGACTCAGACAAGAGCGTACGTTTACCGTGCTCGCTGGGTGTCTCAGCTATACCTGATTTTTTTTTTAATATATTTTATTGACTTTTTACAGAAAGGAAAGGAGAGGGATCGAAAGTTAGAAACATTGATGAGAGAGAGACATCAATCAGCCGCTTCCTGTATGCCCCCTACTAGGGATGCGCCCGAAACCAAGGTACACGCCCTTGACCGGAATCGAACCTGGGCCTTTTAGCCCACAGACCGATGCTCTATCCACTGAGCCAAACCCATTTCGGCTGTTCCTGATTTTTTTATTGTTATACCAAGAGACGTAGCCATCTCTGCCAGCCTGAGCATTTCTCAGATTCATGAAGAAAAGTACGGGTCTCGCTGGGATAAATGTCCTTGCCCAGTGGATGGAGCGTTTCCAGTGTCTGAACAGGACCCACCTGCTCTCCGCACTGGCCGTGGCCACGCTCGGCGAGGACAGCGTGTGGGAACTGGACATGCGGGACACAAACTTCTGGATGGTGCTCCGAGAGGGCGCTTTGATCCTCGAGCTGCGCCTGCTGTGGTATTTCTGGAACAAACTCTCCACCTGCCATTGAAGAGATGGTAACAGTGATATTTGTGCCCTCACACACAGGAACAGTCCTAGAGGTCGAATTATTTGTGTTTCGTTTCAGTTTTTATGAAGCCACCTAAGAGCCTCAGAACGAAGGACACACAGCCCACCACGGCCAGTGTTACCACAGCCGCAGGGATTCCTGGTTTTCAGACCAGAAGACTAATTCATCAATGCTTTATGAGAGAACTACTTATAGTCCGGAACCTACTAAACGACAGCTTCAATTGAGAGCTCACGGGAAATTTTTAGAAATTTATCATAAAAATTTGTTGGCAACTTTACTCTAAAGCATTTATTTTAAATTACCTCAAAATTCTTTAAAGTTTTCCTCCACAACATTGGGTCGGAAGGTTCCAGCTGAAACACGCGGAGCATGACGAACAGCAGGTGGATGCAGAAGGCGCCACGCCCGCAGCTGCAGTTCTGCGGGGACACGGGAAGCGCTCTCGAAGGCTCAGCGAGCACTTCTCAGAAAGCTTCTCCCAGTTCATTGTACTCCAGTTTCTACTAATTAATATGCAAGAAAGTCTACAGCTACCTCCACAAATTAATATCTGATTTTTGCTAAATTTATTAAGTAGAACAAATCTGTACTCTAAAGTATAGTAAGCCAAGAGTAAAAAACTTCAAAAATACATTCAAAATAGGTATTAGCCCGCCCTAGCTGGTGTGTTCAGTGGTTAGAACATTGGCCAGCCACCAAAGAATCTTGGGTTTGATTCCCAGTCAAGGGCACATACTTCACATACTTGGGTTACAGCTTTTATAAAAAAAGTTCTTTTTTAAAAAATATATATATTTTATTGTTTTTTCACAGAGAGGAAGGGAAAGGGATAGAAAGCCAGAAACATCGATGAGAGAGAGACATCGATCAGCCACCTTCTGCACGCTCCCAACTGGGGATGTGCCCACAACTAATGTACATGCCCTTGAACCTGGAATCGAACCTGGGACCTTTCAGTTCGCAGGTCGACGCTCTATCCACTGAGCCAGACCGGTTTCGGCTAAAAAAATAATTCTTTATTGTTGAAAGTATCACATATGTCTCCCCCCCCCCTTTTTTTTTATCCCTTTGAAAACCCTTGCAGCCTGTCCCTGGACGTCACCCCTTTTCCCCCTCCCATCCCCCCGTCACACCTCCTCCCCCACCTTCACCACCCTATTGTCTGTGTCCATGGGTTTTGCATATGAATTGCAGGTTTGATCTTCAGCCCTTCAGGGTGTGTGCGGGAGGCAACCAATGATGTCTCTCTCTTACTCGATGGGAAAAATATCCTGGGGTGAAGATAAAAAGCAACACAAATATGTGTACTAGCTCAAGTCTATTTTAAACTCACGTGCTAGTTTGCTACGTTTCAGAAAGCTGTTGTGCATAAACCTGAGCTGGCGGCCATTGGATCAAGACCCGAGGACCCACCTGCGGCCCGATGAACACGCGGTACTTGTTGTCTGGGCTGTCGCCTCCGATGAGGAAGGAGTTGGGGCCGATCTGCTGCAGCAGGTAGAGCCGGGCCCGCATCACCTTGTTCACCCGGCGGCTCGTCTCCTCGGGGCTGTACGGCGAGAAGCCGTCGGGGGACGGGGCTCTGCGTGGAGGCGTGGTCCTACCGTTCTGAAACTTCACAGCATCGGCGAGTTAGGAAACAGCTGACTTCTCCGAAGAAACAACACCCCACCCGTCGGATTAGCCGGCCACGTGGCACTTTACGTGCTGAAGACACACCTCGATGATTGACGTAACGGGCAGAATGCACGTTCAACGCGCCCGAGCCCTCCGCTCTCCCCGGCAGGCGGTCTGAGGTCACAGAAGCAACACGTGTGTGAAGCATGAACTTACCGGCACGGGGGACGCTCGCTTCCTCCTCACTCCTGGGGACTCGGCCTTCACGGGGCGCCCAGCCGGAGAGCCGCCGGGGGATGGGCTGCGGCGGCCTTTGGGAGCTGGGCTCGCGCTCGCCTGGGCCTCTCCTTGCGACTCGGCTGCCACGTTGTTCATTTCTGACCCATCTCCCTTAATAGGGATTGGCTTCACCACCTGAATGAGAGGCCAATGCTCTGATTACTTAAGCATGTAAGAAGTAAATCCGAACCCAACAGACTGAGCAGCGAACCCCGTGAGGTTTACTGCACACGTTCATCTGCGTTCACTCAGCACGACTTCCACCACGAGGCCAGGTGTTTCCCCACAGATGTCAGCCCTTCAGGCTTGCTCAGCAGTTAACACGCCATCACACGTCCTTCCGGAACCCGGTGTTCCCGGTTACTACGTGCTGATCACGCAGCATGCAACATCAACATGAAACGTAAGCTCTACGGCTTCTACAGGGAATTCACGCCACCGGCCCGGGCAGGTGTTTTCTCCTTCACCTGCACCGCCACCTGCAGGACTTGGAAACGCCCCGGGCATCACCGGAAGAATAAGGTACTCCGACCGGCTCCCGGGACGTTTGTGCTCGTTGGGGCCACGTCATAGCGCAGCCGGTGGCCAGGCGAGAAGCTGTGCGGCCAGTCTCTGAGCGGGTGCCGTTTACCAAGCCTGCTGCTCCTACCCCGAGGCTTTCAGACACGCCAGTCCCCCCCGCCCGCTGCCTCTCCTGTCCCCTGGCCAGGGTGACCGAGGAATGGAACTCTTTTCTTCATGTTTAATGTTAAACAGGCACTTGGGGCGATTCCAGGGCTAGTTCATCACTGGGCCGGGCTGTGGTAGAGGCGTTCCAATACCAAATGAACGGTTTGCTCGGTAACTTCCATGATTCCAGCCATGAGCCCTGCCCCCCGACACGCTCACGCTCGCACACACACACACACACACTCCAATAGCATCTGTGCGTAAAGAAGCAGCAGACACCGCGGTGTGCACTGGGCTTGGGCCATGAACACTGGGACCCAGCCCCTCCAAAGTTCACAGATCTGAGAGGCGGACCTGCCCGTTCCGCTGCTTTCCTGCGCTTCACAGACACGCTCTTTACAAACCAAGGCGGCACGGCCCCGCAGAAAGATCTCGGCCGCTCCACTGGGGTAGCCAGAGCACCCGCCACGTCTCTCAGGCCCGCCTGCGCTTTAGCGGGAGAGCCTTGGCCCCTCCCATCGGAGGCTCTGGGCGGCGCCCCCACCCTGGGCTTCCTTTTAGTTTATCTAAACCCAAGTCTCCTCATTCCTCCTGATTCCTGGGAGATTTCTGGAATTAAGATCCTGGGGTCCTTCCTACCTTAGAGAGAAAGCATCAGAAGAAAACTTGGAAGATTGCTTTTTTAAAAGTTCTAAGACCAGTGTAACTCTACGGATTTTAGGTGCTGCCAGTAGGGGGCAGTGCTGTCCACCCACCAGCCAGTGCCCCGGGCTCAGCGAGCAGGGTGAGCTGTGGGTTCTGAGCAGATACAAGAGCAAGCAAACCCCTGTGCACTTGGACTGAAGTCACAACAGCTCCAGGGCACCACCGACGCCACTTCCTCCCGCCCTGCGGCCCCACTCACCACCGGGCCCCTGCGGCTCCTGCGCTCCAGCCACTCGTGCCGCCAGGCGGGCATGCAGGTGGCCTTCAGCCTCTCTCGGATCACACGCTCCTCCGGCCGGTCCTCCATCCGGTGCAGCCCCCGCAGCGTGTCCTTGCTGTCCATCTCCAGCCTGCAGTGGGCGGGGCAGACATTGACAGGTGAGAAATAATTGGTGGGACAAGTAGAGCCACAGTTTATTCCTTCCATAGACACGTAACTAAAAAGGTCACGGTTACCCCCCACCCCCAGCCCCCGGGCATTGAGGGCGTGCACACATCACCGTGGCCAGGCCCTGCTCGCTGGCTGCGGAGTTCTGGGCACCGGTGCTAGGGCTGCCTGGTAGCTCGGCTTCACACCGCTAACCAGGAAGGCCCAACCCATCCTGCTCGCCACCCTCCCCCAGGGAAACTCCAACCGCTCAAGCAGACCCTACGCGTCTACGCTAACGAGTTTCACAGTTCGTCCTCAGCTCGGGAACACTGCTCGTCAACGGTCAGTGGCAAGAGAGACAGGGACGTGTCTCAGGGATCATGATGGGCACGGGGGCACACACTTCCCTCCCAGCAGCCCCCCAGGCAGACTGCCGGGGCGCGGACACAGCTGGGGGTAGTGGGACCTGGACGGAAGCCGGCTCAGTCAGAGTGGCGCTGCCACTTCTCATCACCGAGTCCTGCGGATAAGACCAGGCCCCGTGTACTCGGCACACGTGGCAGCACGCAGCCGTTTCACCCATAATTCACCTGTCCCTTGGGGGCACATACAGAATTCCAAAGAAAACAGGAAGACTGTTCGAAAGATTTTCCTGCTTCTAAATTAGCACACGGTAAAGCACTCAACCATCGCTGTGCAGACACAACAGGAAGTTCACAAAAGGCTGAGAGTCACTGGGCCGTGTCAGACCACCCGAGGCAGCGGCTTCAGATCGCCCTCCAGACAGAGCCGCGCAGACCAACTGTGCTCACGGCACACGCCTCATGCCTGCAGGGATGTGTGCTGACATGTAAAGCAGCCGACACCCACGGTGCTGGCGTCCTGCGGTGGGGAGAACTCCGTGTGTGCGCTGCAGACGCAGACACCGCTGACAGGTCGGACGGACGTAAACCCGGCGAACTGCCAGCGGGGCCGCTGCGGTGGCGAGCAGACACGGGCTAAGGGAGAAGAGTCTCGGCTGCTCTCTCTCAGGAACCGCGTTCGGTTCAGTTCTCCTCAAGGCTCTTGGTGAGGAGAAGGCAGCCTTCCCGACCACAGCGTCCAGGAGGCGCGGAGCAGCTGCCTCGCGGGGAGCCGCCCAGCGGGCTTCTGTGGTCTCGGCACTGACGGGAGGCCAAGGGCACGGCAGACCGCCCGGCGGACGAGCTGAAACTGGCGTGGACACCGCACCCAGGCTGTGCTCCTGCCCAAGACCAGCTAAACCGAGACCAAACGCCCTCGGCCAGAGGAACACCCAGCAGCGCCCCGCCCCCTCCTCCCCCCTCCCCCACTCCCTGTGTCACGGCGGTTCCATCACAGCCTCGCCTGCAGGCTGTGCGTGTGCCCAGGTGGGTCTGGATTGCCCCCAAGGAGAGCCCCCCTCAGTGGCGCTGAGACTCCCCATAAACCCCAGTGTGCTCACAGGTGAACGCCAGACAGCCCTCTCCGCAGCGTGACTGACCCTGGCACCGAGCTGGGAGACAGTCAGCTCACAAGCATCCGTGGGGGCAGGGCGTGAGCGGCTGGTCAGGACGATGCTAAGACCTGCCGGAGGAAGAGGGCACCCAGGGGACCACACACAGCCAGCCGGCGGGGAGCGGTGCAGGGGTGACCCAGTCCCGGCGGGCCAGCCACGCCCACACAGATCTTGGAGAAGAAGGCAGACCCAGCTGGGGCGAAGGAGAGGAAGCTCCGATGAGAAAACACTGCTTCCTGAGCAGCAGTCAAGGAGGCACCTCGCCGTCAGCACATTAGGCGAGCCAGCGTGGACCAGGTGTGATGGTCCATGCGCCACGCGCTCACCGAGGGCCACACGCTCTCCGAGGGCCACACGCTCACCAAGGGCCACACGCTCTCCGAGGCGCCACGAGCTAGGAGCCGAAATCCCATGGGAATGTTTACAGGACAAGAAAAAGCGGCCAGGACTGGACGCTGGCTTTGTGAGTTTCCAGGAGGCACCATGTCACAAACCAGACGACACCTTAGCGGCAGAAAGCGAAGGACCCGCTGGCCCGAAGGGCGGAGCCGCCGGCTGCCAGTGCTGCTCCAGAAAGGCTGCGACCAGGCAGGCAGTCAGTCCGTCGCCGGGTCGGCTCAGTGACCGCTCCGGGGGCCGCACCTCTAGGCGGAGCTAGAACTCCCAGGGCTGCCCCTCCTGTGTGTGTCTCGTACCCGACAAGGAGCTCAGAACCTTTGGGAAAACGGCGAGTGAACCTCCAAGCACAGACGGAAGCGTGAGCGAGGAAAGGGTACAGTGTGGTACAGTCTTTGCTAAACGTGTGTCCTTTCCAGAACCCCCCTCGTGCTGTGTGGCAAGCCCAGGGCTGGGATGGGAGAGAGGAATGAAGTAAACACGGAGGGCAGGGTCAGACTCCCTCCACCCACGCGGGCAAGGCAACGTGTCCCCCCTGCAGCCAGGGCGCGGGCAGGCTGCGGACACCGACCGGGACCCTCCCTAGCGGCCCTCTGGCCCAGCTGGTCAGCACGCTTTGGAAGAAAACCCAGAGAAGAAACCCTGCGGCAGTCGCGTCTCAACACAGACCTCTCAGCTGCTTCTGCGTGAAGGCTCCGAGAACCACGGACGGACCACCGGCGCAGCCATCCTGAGAGCAGCATCAGCAGAGGCCCTGGCGCGGCACCCAGGCCTGTCCCTGCCAAGCCCCTCCCTCTGCCAAGGACTCAGTCTGCGCTGCAGACAAAGACATCGGCCGTCTTCTCTTAAAAAGCCTGGGCGCCCGAGGAGACCCCCAGAGCGAGGAACTGAAAGGGTCCCTGTCGCACGTGGAGATCAATCGTTCCGTTTAAGAAACACGCTCGACCTAATGAAGTGAGCCAAACACGCCAAACACCGCAGTGTGCCCACCCACTGCCGCTCAGGCCTCGTGAAATTCCCCATAAATTGCGTGCTCGCCAGGGCTCACTGCTCGCCTTTCTGATATACCACCTTCTCGTCAAGAGCTCCCCACGGCGCCCAGGGTCCTGGAAGCAGGAACCTCCCCAGGCGGCCTGTGGCCCAGCTGCGTGGACAGCGTCCCAGGAGATCGGACCAGCCTCTGCCCACCCTCCAGTCCTGGGATGACTGCACCCAGCTGGGCTCCCCAGCAGCAGGGCCCCGTGAGCACCCGGAGCAGGTGGTGATGGGGAGGAGGGGGCGGCTCAGGCTTCTGCTCCGATGAAGTCGGCAAACTGGTTGGAGACACAGACTCCCCGAGACCCGTCGCCTGGCTGACCCCTGGGAGGGCCCAGGAAGGAGCAACGGCTCTGGCACGCGGGGCACACACGACAGCGCACGCCTGGACGCAAGAAGGCAAAGTGCACGGGTCCAGAAGGAGGGAGACAGTAGCTGCCCCGCTAGGTGGCGCCCTTCCCCCGAGGATGGAAGGGAAGGAAGCGCCTGTGGGCGCTGACCTGAGTCGTCCTGCGGTTCCCGCCATCCGTCCTCGCTCCCAAGGCCCGAGGAGTTCAGACAGGCCGTGCCCATTCCTTCCGGAGCCCAAAGCCACGACAGGAGCGCCAGCAGGGACGGGCTTGGTGTGAACAGCAGCTCTGACTTCTGACTCGGCCGGTACGTGCTTCCAGACCCCCTTAATCCCCCGTCCTCGTTTCAGTGAACTCCACGATCAACGAACAAGGCGCACGGCAGTGGGCACGTGGCCACCATGCACACAAGGCACGTCGCCGGCTTGTTTCCCCGGCCGCTGTTTTCACTGTGTGCGTGCGTGCGTGCGTGCGTGGGTCCTCTTGACCTAGAGCAGCGCTCAGCAGCCGCGGCTCCATGGTTTGTGGCTCTGCTGACTGATGGGTTTGCCAGCCACTGACATAGAGTAACCTCAACTCAGTCACTGTCCTTTGGCTGATGCTAACCTCCAAACCTCCGAGTTGGAAAAGAGAATCAATATGAACTGAGCCGTCGCCGGTACTCTGTGACCTGGATCATCATCCGCTACACCAAGAGGCCGTGGTCTACACCAAGAGGCCGTGGTTCGAGTCCCGGTCAGCACATCCCCAAGGCTGCAGGTCCCTGGTCAGGCGTGTGCAAAAGGCAACCCATCAATGTTTCTCACATCCATCCTCTCTGTCTTTCTCTCTGTTTCTCTCTCTGTTCCTCTCTCCCCCGTTTCTCTCTTCTCTCCAAAACCTATACACACACGTCCTCCGTGAGGCTCTAGCAGGATGAAACGTGCGGTGCTCAGTCACAGAAGCAAGCGTGACAGAGGACCCCCGGCCGCTGCGGCGGCTCTCGTGGTTGGAGACCCTGAGGTCCACGTCCACTTATCCCTTCCTAGGAGCAGTGGTCACAGACGCTGCCTCCGCCCCCGCCTCGTCCCGGCCCTCTCAGTCTGGGGGTCGCCCTCCACCCCACGGGCAGGAGCACCTGTGCTCAAGGCCTCAAGTGCCCCCACCTGGCTGGGCTGCCCCTGAGGGCAGCCATGAGCCTGACTCTCCCTGCCCTCACAGAGCAGAGCTGGCCGAGGGAGCCCTCCCCCAGGATCCCCCACCTCCCGCCGGCCGCTGTCTCCACCTCTCATTTCCTGCCTTCACTCTGGCCGCCCGGGCAGTCTGCACTCTCACAGGCTGGGAGGGGGCTCCAGGCCAGAAAGATCTGAAGCCGTGGATGAGCTTCCGGAGGCCCTGATGACTCGTACCCACCACTAGTTCTCAGGAAACTGCAAGGAGAAGCTGCGACTTCCCTGTGGCCAATGGGAAAGAGGCACAGAAACTCCAGATGATGCTGTGCCCGCGAGGAGCGGCAGGACCACAGCCTGCATCCTGCTGGGAGCAAGGGGGCAGGGAAGGGGCCAGCAGGGATGGGGCCAGCTCTGCCCGTCCCCAGGGCCCTTCTCCGCACGGCACTTTGCCGAGGGCCCAGCGCTCACTGGGAGCAGAGCCGCTGTGCCCGGCCACTTTCCCACCATCGGCTGCTCACAGACGTCCCCTGGGCAGCGGCCTGGCTTGTCCGTGGCCACAGGCACCCCGAGCCACCGCTCCCGAGGCCACGAGCCCATGGCAGCGCCACCTCTCGCTGCCGATCACGGACGCCCGCAGCTGCGAGCGGGCCCAGCTCTCAGGGACACGAGGGGCCGCCCCCGCTCCTCCAGCACCCAGGCCTCCCCGAGCAGCTGCCGGGCACCGCACCTGTGCCTCCAGCACCCGCCCGAGGCGCAGGCGGCCCACGCTGACCCGCGAGGACGGAGTCGGGACGGCGCTCTGCAGGGATGAGGGAGGAGGTGGAGGAGGCAGGGCACGGGGGCCGACGGAAGCCCCCCAGTGGCCCTGAGCACGCCGGCACACCCACGTGGTCCCCACGAGAGGGGACTCCCTGTCATCGCTGTACCGGGCCTGGCATGCAGCCAGCACTTCCTCAATTTGTTGAATGAACGTTTTGTTACAGCGTCAGCTACAACGATGAACTCGGAGAAAACTGCTATGGAGCATTCAGTAACCATGGAAACGCCATCACAGGCTGCTCCGGCACCCGCGTCGGTCTCAGGAGCTCGCTCGCTCACTGCTTCACCGGAACCTCCTTCCCCACCGTCCAGCCTCAGGCTTCTGCTGCCTTCCTGCTCCAAACAGACCCAACCCAGCCGCCCGAGCTGCTTGTGCGCCCCGCCCCCGCCCTGTCCTGCTCTGGCCTCTCAGGGGCACCTGTGACCCTAAGGGAGCACCCGCTCCAGCACGGGCACCCACACGCCGCTGTGGAGGCCGTCTGCTGCCTGGCCTTCCAGCCCGGGACACGTGCTGACCATCTTCCCCACCGTCCCTCGGGCTCCCCAGTGGTCCCCAAACCCTGGCCCTCAGAGGAGGAGTCAGGGCTGACAGGAGGAGCCTGGGCCGGGGTTCATCCCTCGGCCCCGGCATCTGGGGCTGCAGCGGGGGCTGGATGTGACCACGCCACATGGGGTTTGGCAGAACATCCTCCCAGGATCGTCTCCACACAGAACGGCAGGAAGACCCAGAGAAGACAGTTCCGGGACCCGACTCTTGACCTTGGGGTGGCCTGAGTGCTCTCTGAGAACGTCCTGAAAGCTCCCTCCTGCTCTTCCTGCTGCTCGCACCCCCGGGCTGCAGGGATCGCCCGGGCAGCACACACACCTCTCAGCTCCCTGCAGTTCCCCGGAGACCAGGGGACGGTCCCCGGGCCCAGGGGAAACACGGAACCCGACTGTCTCGTGGCCCGGCTGCCGGCACCGGCACCCGCAGCATGTCAGCGGCCACACCAACCCCCGCTGCGTGAGACCCGCAGGACAGCAGACACGTCGCTGATGTAAGCTAAGAAGGCCGCACGGGGACGGCAGAGACGCCGCGAAGGGATGGGACAGGTTTCGTTTTTCCCCGTGACTTCTCTCAAGGTCAACTCAAAGGTCACCTCCTTTGTCTGCCAGAGGCCCAGGTGAGGGCCGGTGGGTGAGGGGGACGCAGATTGGGGGAGTGAGGAACCGCAGGTTGGGGTAACCGTGGGTCGGGGGACTGTGTCTTCTCTAAGAGCCACCAGGCTCCCTTAATCCCCAGAGAAGGTGCCTGCAGAACATGCTGGGGGGTGGGCATGTGCTACCATATGTTGTGGGAAGAGCAACCTCAGGAAGTGAATGGCAGTCACCAGGCATAACTCTATCCGAACGTCAGCCTGAGGCTGCAGTCCCCGCGTACCGAGAGCTCGGGCAGCGGGCTCGGCAGTCATGTAACCACGTACCGAGAGCTGGGGAGCCGCGTACCGAGAGTACCCGGCTCGGGGAGCCACTGCGCTACTGAGGAGGTGAGCTTGGCACAGGCTCGGCCGCCCTGCACGGTTAGGAACGCTCCGGCTTCAGCTAGGACAGAGCGTGGCTCACGTGTCCACACCCACAGGAAATGACGCCCGGAGACAACAGCATCAGGAAGGACCTCAGCCTGGAGACAAAGCGAGGAGAGGAAGCCCAACGCGTACGGATTCGGTCCCACAGGCAACCCTGTCGATGCCAATACACGACCTGCCAGTGAGGTTTGTCTCTAAGAAAGGCCTGGGCAGCACGGGGGCGGGAGGGGCAGCAGGAGAAAACCCTCGCTCTCCGGAGTCCTGTGTACCCAGCCCACTGCCCGTCCACGCAGGGAGACCCCACCACGTGCCACGGGAGGGCGGGGCAGCACCGGGCAGGCGTGTGCAGGCGTGTACACTGAGCCGGGTAAGAACAGAGAAAAGCACGTCCCCGTCCTCGGTCCGGCCGCCACGCCTCCTCGGATGTCAGTGACGAACCCGGTGTGTTTTGTGACTGAACCCGGGCACGGGCGTCGGGGCGCCTCAGCAAGAAGCAAGCACGTGACTCGCAGGTCCTGAGCGCATTTCTGTAGCAGCTGCCTCTAGAGAAACGCTGACTTCACACGCGGGTGGCTGCGTCCTCTCCCCAGAGCGGGCGGAAGTGAGAGGGAGGAGGGGGAGGAGAGGGAGGAGGCAGGAGGCAGGAAGTTCCTGAGCACAAGCTTTGCCTTCGGACCCACCCCCACTGAGCGGCTGCTCTCCTGTCTCTGCTCCGTTCACTCGCCCGCAGGCCCTCCGGCAGCGGCTGGAGCAGAGGGAGTGTCCCCGCTCCACTCCGGGGCGAGAGGGCGGGCTCGCCCGGGTTCCCTGGGGAGGGCGGGCAGCCACGCGCAGGTCAGGTCGCAATCAAGACACAGAGGACAGGGCTCGGGTCCTCATTGCCCCGTCTGCTCCCAGGGCCTGCATGCCCACCCCACAATCAGGCGAGGAAGGAAGTGGCCGGGGGCCTCAGGAGGGTGGGCCACCACCACCAGGAATCGGGGACCCTAGGGTGTTGCTGGGTGCCAGGCTCAGCGAGAGCCGAGAGCCGGGGGCTCCGTCCGCAGCACAGAACCGCGACGAGCTGGGTTCGGTGTGAATGTGCTTCTGGCTGGGAACCCCGGGACAGGCAGTTACGAGTCCTGCTCAGATCTACTTGAGCCCCAAGTTCCTGAGGAAAAAGAAAAAGACTGACCGTGCAGGTCACACTTGCAGTAACCGCTCTGTCCAGATTGTGGGGAAAGAACCCGGAACGCAGTGAAACCTGAGGCGCACGATTGGAAAACAATGTAACCAGGGTCCTAAACACCGTGTCTCCCATACACATGGCACACAGAAGCCGTAAGGATGACTAAACACGTGCACACATGGAAGGGCTTTGTAAACAACAGGAAAAACCAGAGGACTGCTTTGCTGACAGGCCATCCCCGGAAATGTCCCCTCCTCGCACATTAAAGTCGAGGAGAAGAGAGTTTTTAATTGTCAAGCTCCCAAAATCAGATTCAAACTATTTTCAAAACTGCTCTCCAAGTGTACTTCCTGAGCACATACATGCAGGTCCATGTTTTTTTAAAAAACATTTCCTCCTCATGTAATATCAGTTAACAAATGCTGTTTCTCTTTCCTGAGCCTTCACGGCTTTCCTTCTGTGTTTTCTTTATGGTTGGTTCCCAGGTTTAAATTCCACGAGTTTGTACGTTCAAACAACGAACTGTTCAATAATTAGAGCACATTCAGCCGCAGAAATGTCTAAAGGGAATTGGGAAGTCGCCGGAGCGTGAAGGGAGCCGGACATCAGAAGTGAGACCTGGCCTGCGCGTCCCTCCCGGGACTTTCCCTCCATCCACCTCAGGACGAGGGGGCCAGCAGCTCGCAGGGCGGCCACGGCGGGGCACTGCCTTCCGGGACTCGCGGCAGCAGCGGGCCTGATCCCCCCCTCACTCACCCCCACGCTCCCCCCATTTCCAGAGGGGAAGATGGGGGTGCAGAGAGGAGGGCCCTGGGTGGAGGGCAGGAAGGCCCCGCCCCACACCCGCCGAGGCAGCCCTTCCCGGGCCTCCTGACCCACTTCCCAGTGCCCCGTGGTTACCGGACAGGGACAGGCTTCCTCCCGTGCCCAGGGGACGCCTGGGGGCTGGCCCGTGCAGCACGAGGCGCAGGAAGCGCTGTGCTCGCTGACGGAGTCAGGAGCCAGGAGCCAGGAGCCGACCTCGAGGGTCCGGCCGCCCGCACCCCGCCCTTCACCGCCCTCGCCACGCCTCGCCCAGAGGACACGAAGCTGCCGCCGGTCACCTGTGGCCTCCGCATTCCTCAGGCCGGCAGCCCAGCGCCCTCCCCGGAAACGGAAACGCGGGCGGCCTGTGCCGGGCATCAGGGACCCCTGCCGCCACCCTCACCGGCTCCTCCGGGACCCCGCCTCCCGCCCCCGAGCAGTGCCCTCGGGGGCTGACTTCTGCCCGGTCTGCAGCGATGGTGGCTCTGACGCCGGGCACCCACGCCCAGAGCGGAGGGAAGAGGTCAGAGCCCTCACACCTGACTGCTTCCCCCCCGCCAGTCAGTCGCCAGTCAGCTGCCAGCGCCCGGGCCCTCGCCCCTGGGCTGGGTCGGAGCCACGGAGGCGGCCTGGGGCTGTCCCGACCACAGCACTCTGCCGGCCCCAAACACCGCCTGAGGCGCAGCTCTGAACCCTCAGCCCAGGGGCAGGAGTCCCACCGCTCGTGACGCCTGACGCCTGCCTTAGACTCCGCGCAGCCCAGCCCAGCCCAGAGGGGCCCAGGCTGTTCCAGAGGGAACCCCCGAGGCTCCTGGAGGAAAAGAAGGATGAGCTGGGGAGCGACGGGGTGAGGGGACCAAGCAAGTCCCTGTAACAGAAACGAGAGACGACCCCATCCTGGAAACCGTAGCACAGCAGCGGAGAAAGCCGCCAGCCGCAAGGAAGGGGGAGCAAGGCTTCTCAGACGCGGGGTCTCAGACGCGGGCGCTCGCTCTCCAGGAGGAAGCGCCTGGAGGGTCAGGACGGGGCGCAGCCATGCCCAAACCCGGGGCAGCCGGGGAGCTGGGCCGGCCCCTCGCACGCGGGCCCCACGCCAGAGCACACGTGACCCGGGCGGGCTTTCCGGGGCCACGGCCATGTGACCGGGTCCCGGACGCACGTCCTTGGTCTCCGCAGTCCCGTTCCTGAACATTCCCCAGAACCGAACGCACAAACGTGTGACGACAGACACGCTATGGTGGTCCCCGAGGCCGAGAAGCAAACGATACAAACGTCTAAAACCAGGACGCGGTCCAGGAGCCGGCCACGCAGGGAAGACCACGCAGCCATGGAAAAGGCATCCACGCCCCTCACTCAGCCACCAGAGGCTGCGGAGACCACGACCCGTTGCACCGGTAACGCCTGTGCCGTCAGGACTGAGCGGCCACTCTGTGAGACGTCTTATCCTGTGGATTCTGAATCCCCCCCACAGGGACGCTGTGCCCCGGCCTGGGGGTGCTGAACCGAGACACACTCTCAAAATTCAGAGCAACCGTAGCCGAAAAGTCTCCCTTTCTCAGACACACTGACACCACAGCAGTCCAGCACGTCTCCGCAGTCCGAGGCTCGACGGAAGTCATCTGATTTACTGCTGCCAGGAGAACGTAAGAGCCAGCAGACACCCAGAGAGTCACAGACGTAGCTGCTTGTTTTGAAGGAGAGAAAAAAGGAAGGAGCGTGAACTGTGTGTCTCAGACAACACGTGGAGCACGAAGACACCGAACGCTTTCGCAGGAGCACCGTGTGGAGCCAGAAACCCTGCGGGGATGCCCTCGTCTGCCCGACGCGTCTCACCAGTCAGCGTGTGGTGTGACGATGACCGAGTTCCCACAGACACCGCAGAGGACGGCCGTGGACAAAACAACACTTTCCCTCCAACCGCCGCAAGGCGTTTCTGACATGTTCGGACGCATGGAGTTGTGATGGACTCCCACGTGTCCAAAGGACCGCCAGGCCTGCTCCTGCGGCTCGGCCAGGCGTGTGCTCCTCGGCCGCAGGCTTCCCGTTCGGCTCGCCGGCCGGAGAAGCGGGACAACCAGGGACGGGCCTCGGTCACCATGAAAAAAGCCGCACGCACTCGGGATCCCACTCCTTTTACCCACGAGGAACCGATGGCCGGGGCAGTGCCAGCAAGTGCTGGCACGCATGACCCTGGAGGCCGGGCAGGTGTGTGGACTCCGGGCGAGGCCAGGGGGCCTGTCTGCGGGAGCAGGTCCGCTCTCCGGGCCTCGCCCACGCCGCCCTCTCACGGCGCTGCACGCGGCGAAGACCACCACCTGAGCAGGTGTCGCGAGGCTGAGCTGCGGAGCCCAGGTCCAAGTCCAGTCAGAGAACTTCAAAGCCGGGTCTGGTTACAGCCGCTGGCGGCCAGGGCTCCCTCGCCCGCGGAGCGGGACGGCTGCAGGGTCCGTTACACCCGCGCCTGGGCTCCCGGCTCCGCCAGGTCCTCAGAACCGCACGCCGTGCGGGCCCGGCACATCCTTGCATTTAAGAAAGATGTACTTTTACTGACATCAGAGAGGAAGGGAGGGAGAGAGAGAGACACCCATGCTGAGAGGATCATGGATCGGCTGCCCCCTGCACGCCCCACACCGGGGATTGGACCTGCAGTCCGGGCCTGTGCCCTGACCAGGAATCGAACCCTGACGTCCTGGTTCATAGGTCGACACTCAACCAGTGAGCCACGCCAGCCAAGCAAAAATCCTTGCGTTAATATCAAAGTGAACATCTACTTGTCCCAAGTAGAATGACCGCCAGGAACAAGCTAATACGTTTGGGTAAAGCAGTGGTAGGACAAGAATCCTAAATGCGGTCTGAGTTTTCATGACGTTCTGAACCTTGACAGAAGGAATCGTCACACTAACACACAACTCCTGGTGCTTATTCCGGTGTATGGACAGACATACACACGCTCACACGCACACGCAGCTCCCCGGGAAGAGCAGAATCACACGCAGAGCAGGCCTCTCTGCCCTGCAGCGTGGCTGTTCCCTCCACGCCCGGCCGTGCTGTCCGCCCTCTCGGGAGGCACCGGGGTGGCCAACAGCCAGACGCTCCCGGGATTACCTGCAGGAATCGGGGAGCGCCGACGTGGACCCAGGGGAGAACGGCGGCGCACCAGCTGCACGGCTCGGCCGCCAGCACCTCGCCCGCTCAGTCAGCAGGTGTCTGCCGAGTGCTGCTGAGCCAGGTCTCCTCCAGACCCTGGTCCCACCCACCCAGCGCGCTGCCCCTCAGGCCTCCGTGTCTGGGAAAAGCGTGAGACAACACGCCAGTCACACCGGTGAGCTGAGATCGGGATGACGAGGGCTGGCTGGGCCTGGGGCGTGCTCCGCAGAGGTGTGGGCGTGCAAAGGCCCGGGGGCGGGGGTGTGCGGAGTCTGAGGACCTGAGAGAGTTCTGTGGGAGCGGGGTGAGTGTGGTCGGAGCCCGGCCAGCGGGCACGTCACCGCTTCCCTGGCGTTCCCGGGGGAAACGCTGGGACGTGTTGAAGTTAAATGACCCCATTTGTTGATTTTTAAAAACCAACTTCATTTTCCAGAGGAAAACTGTTATAGCCAGACTCACTCCTGTGAACGGTCACTTTGGCCACCTACCATGGAGCGCGGGCTGGACGGGCAGCAGGGGACAGCGAGCGGGTCAGGCCACGCGCCCAGGAGGCCCGAAGCCACGAGGACGACGGGCCCAGGAAGGGTGGTCAGGGTCACAGGGGAGGGCGCCCCCAGCCCAGACGCCAGACACTCCCAGCAGCAGAGCCTCCACCGCCAGCACTGACCAGGGAGCACAGCTCCGACCACACCGAGTGGCGAGCCATGACGTCCACTTGTGAACATCAGCCACGTTACCGACGGCCAGCGTCAGACAGCAGGGCAGAGACCAGGCCAGCCACAGCTCCGAGAACAGGCCTCGCTCCCGGGAGCGCCCGAGCAGACACGCAGGGCTCACGCCGGGGGTCACTGACCCCCTCGGACCCATCGACTTTAAAGTGGCACCTGGCACTGCTCCCAGGGCCAGACACCAGCCGGCGTCCGTGAGGACAGCGAGGACGCCAAGAACCGCCGGACCCGCCGGTGGGGGCTCGACGCTACAGCAGTTAAAGGACCCCTCGGGCGTTAACAGCGACCATCTCCTCGGTCAGGAGTGAAGCCTCCGCCACCACCCAGCATCTCCCTCCCTCACCACCCCCCCACGCCGAGCCCGCGCCCGCGCCCGCCTCCCAGAGGCCTGGGGTCCCATGAGGAATTCCCCGGTGGCACCGTCCTTTCAGGAAAAGGCGTATCTCAACGCGGCTGGTGCTCAGGCCCCAGGGCAGCTCCTCCATCCCGGCGCCAGGGCCAGGAGCCGGCCACCCGCTGGGCCCACGACTGGAGCTGCCCTCAGCCAGCAGAGCTGGTTTCTTGTAGGAAAGACAGAGGTAAAGCTGCTCGCTCCCCAGGCCCCATTTTCACTGTTCCTTCCGCGTGCGTTCCTGTGGGGCTCAGAGCACAGGCGGAAGTGGCTGGAAATGACCTGGGACCGAGCCGGCATCCTCCATCCGTGGAAATGAAGCCTCTGACCCGCGCGTCCCAGGACACGGGAGGCGAGAGGCAGAGCCAATGCCAGGTGCCTGGGCGGAGGCAGAAGTCAGAGGGGCACCGTGTGGCCCTGCGGGTGATCCCAGCACCCGTGTGTAACCTGGGGCCCCTGTGCCACCACGCTGAACATGGGGTTGCATGTAACACCTGTTCACCCAGCGATCCACCAACAGGACAGGTCTGTGCGGATGCTCTGCCTCCCTCACGCAGACCGTGGCTGGCAGAGCCAAATGCTGGCTCGGGGAACATTCTCTCCGAGAGGCCGCTGAGGCGAGGGAGGGGCGCCCGCGTATCCCCGGGGTGAACTGCAGCAGGAGGGAGGCCTCCCGCCCGCCAGGAGGCGGCGAGGGCGGGCTGCACTGCGGCAGGCCGGCCACGGAGCGAGCGAGCGAGCGGCTGGCACTGCCCTGCAGGGAAGCCGGCCAGCTCGTTACGGACCACTTCCGCCGCCCAGCACGCTGGTCTGGTCATTAACTTGGAAAAGAAGCGGAGGCAGAAGGAGCAGCGGGGAAAGCGTTCGTGCAGCAGGACGAGCGAGCCCGGCTCCTCCGCAGTGTGATGACGGCCTCGGTGTCACACACGAGTTCCCGCCTCGGAAGGGAAATGGGGTGCAGCGGTGATGGCGGCCCAGGGAGGCACCAGACCCCCTCTGCTCCTGCCGTGCTGCTTGCTCCTGGAGGGGCCGCTCCTGCTGCTGCTCCCGCTTGCAACGACCTCAAAGCATTCCTGAAAGAAGGCGGGTCATCCCGGTCCTTTCCTCCCGTCAACCTTCCCGTCCCTGCTAGCGCCGTCCACTTTGACTCGGTGCGAGGCGGCCAGGACTGGACAACAGGACAGACCTGGTCGGCGGCACCAGTGGAGCGTCCCAGGTGAGAGGCGGCCGCAGCTCCAGGCGTCACTTTCCCACGCCACCGCGGCCGCCTGCTGTCGCCACAGCCACAGCCAAACGCCTCTCACCCGGAACGAACGGGGCGGCAACGTGCCAAGCTGCACTTTCTCACTCGGAGCACTGAGCGCCCGTCGCGCCCTCGGGGGACCGGGCCGGGAACTGCCTGGCCACGCCGGCACTCCTGGAGGCCGGGCCCGCAGCCTCCGACGCCAGGCAAGCTGCAGCTGGCCCTGCTCCTGGAGGCGAAGGCCACGCCTCCTTCCCGATGTGGCAACCTTCGTGCCGCGGGTCACAGGTCACAGGTCGGACGTGTCTGGGACCTGACCCTCGGTTTGGGGAGCTGGAGGCCTGTGTGCCTGGCCGGGTGGAGCCGCTGTGCGCGCACACGGAGCCAGGATGGAGGAGAGCGGTGAGCCAGCCCCTCGCCGGCACCGGACAGGGAAGGAAGGGAAGGAAAACAGGAACCGGGCGGCGCCAGCTCGCACACCTCCCTCTCAGAGTCACAGCCAGCAGCAAGGTTGCTCTCCGAAGGACGCGTGCATTCCCGCCTGGTTCAAAGCAGACCTCGGAGCCCTTCTTGCTACACCACACACAGGCTCATGGAACTGCTTCCGTTGTCCCGAAAGACCACCAACTAGCCAGCTTGTGTTTGGGTAGCACGTTTCCATACCTCCTCAGCAAAATATTTAATCACTACACTGTATTTTTAGCCTCTCAGCCCCAACAGGAAGTGAAAGCTGAGTGCCAGGAGGTAGGAGGCAGCCTACGAAGCAGCTTCAGTTTTAAACAAAAACCGACATTTACGAGCCAGACACCTCCTTTGCTCATCGGGCCAGCAAACTGATAGCCAGGCCTTTTTGTTACAAAAATAGGATGGAGTAATTATATCCGCCCAACTCACAATAGCCTGCTCACTGGAGAGCAACACTGTAATTTCTCTTCAAAGACGGCCCATTGGAGGAAAAAGCCCCTGATTCTGTAAAATAAGGAAACGTTCCAAACCCTTGGGCGCCACTTGCAGGCACAAAGCCTTCACTGACTCAGCCGCGACCCCAGGGCCGGGCCGGGGCGGGGGAGGCCGGAACCTTATGTTTTTAATACGAGCGTCACCTGTGCAGCGTGTATGGCACAAGCGCACCTTGTGCACGCTGGGCCTCTGCCTCCGGGGAGGCGCGGCGGAGGGGACGGGCACAGGGGTCCCGGGCGGCGCCGCTGCGAGGCCAGAGCAGTGCACACGCTGGGCTCCCCCCGGAGCGTGGACGGAACTCTCGTGCGGGAACTGGGACGCGGCGTCCAGATGAGGCTTCGCCCCGCGCTCACGCAGCGCAGCCAGGCGCTCCGCCCTCTCGGCGAGAAACGGGGGGCGGGGGGGTCCTGCATCTCAGCGGCCGGAGGCCGCCCCCCCCCCCGCGGGCCGGCCTCGGTGTGGCACTGGGAGGACAGGCCGGCCCTGCGGCTCCGGGCCGCCCGACAAAGGCGGCGCCATCGGCCAAGCCGCCGCGCTCCGGGGAGGCCGCCCCGTCCCCCGCCCCGCGCCGCCCGCAGCCAGCGCCCGGGCTGGTCCCGCGTTTCCGCCTGCGGCTCCCGCAGCCAGCGGCCTCCCGCGGGCCCTCGCCTCGTCCCCCTCCCCGTCCCCCCGGTGCGGGGCGCGGCGCGGGGCCGTGTCTTGGGGGTCGGGGCGAGGACGCGGGGCGCGGCCCTCCAGGCCAGACCCGGCGGCTGCAAACGGCCGGTTAACAGCGCGGGTCCCGCTGCACGAGAGCGGAGCCCCGGCGGCCGGCGCGGGGGGGAGGGCGGTGCACCCGCCGAGAGGAGGGTCCCCGCGCCCGCAGCCCCGCGGCTGCCGGCCGGGTCGCGCCCCGCGGGCAGAGTCGCCGCCGGGACCGGAAGGGCGGCCGCGGCCCCGCCAACCGCCACCGGGCGCCCGGCCCCCGCGGTGCGGCCCCGTCCCC
>JAAGEH010001334.1:0-10601 GCA_011751065.1 Lasiurus cinereus
CCGCCAGCAGCAGGTGCTTAATTCGGAAGTGCAGGGAGGGGATGTCGTCACTGGGCACGTGGGCGAGTGGCCTCCGCCGGTTGCCATGGCAGCGGCAGCCTTTCTGGGGGAGAGGAGCCCTGGAACCCACTGCTCACCGAGGAGGACGCAAGCTGGTCTGAGGCTCTCGGACTTGATTCATCCATTCAGAGGGCCGAGGGGGTGGGGTGGGCAGGGCCAGCCGGTGAGGCCCTCCTGGGCCCTGGTGTTGGGCGGACCTGGCTGCTGGCATTGGGCAGGTTCCCTCCTCTCTCTCTGAACTCCTTGCCCAAAGGGACTCAACGATAGATAGTCCCGTGGATGGTGGGTTCGTTGGGAGGGGAAGGCAAAGCCCCCAGCACCATGCCTGCGCTCAGGGGAGCTGACGTAGACCTGGCAGGGAGGTGGGTGCTGGCCGAAGCTGCGAGCTGAGCTCACGGGTCCCAGGTGGTGGGTTTTTGAGCTGCAGGAGGCAGTCGCCACTCCAACAGGTTTTCTGGTTGTGCACGCGACTCTGCTCCCCCGTCAGGAACCCAGAAGGCAGTGGGGTGTCTGAGTGTTGGCTCTCTGTTGTCTTCTGACTCCTAAACCTGGAGAACCTACGTGTTTTTTATATATATATATATTTTTTATTGATTTTTTACAGAGAGGAAGGGAGAGGAATAGAAAGTTAGAAACATCGATGAGAGAGAGACATCGATCAGCTGCCTCCAACACACCCCTTACTGGGGATGTGCCCACAACCAACACACATGCCCCCGACCGGAATCAAACCCGGCACCTTTCAGTCCGAAGGCCGACGCTCTATCTACTGAGCCAAACCGGTCTCGGCCGTGTTTTTTTTTTTTTTTAAGTATATTTTATTGATTTTTTTACAGAGAGGAAGGGAGAGGGACAGAGAGTTAGAAACATGGATGAGAGACATCGATCAGCTGCCTCCTGCACACCTCCCACTGGGGATGTGCCCGCCACCAAGGTACAGGCCCTTGACTGGAATCGAACCTGGTGGTCGTGGGGCAGGGCAGTCTGCAGGCTGACGCTCTATCCACGGAGCCACACCGGTTGGGGCCCTACCTGTTTCTTACTGTGGTGAGGGGGGCTGCCCCAGTCACTGGCACCACGCTGCCATCCGGAGTTGAGGGTGTGGCCCGGGTGGCAGCGTGGTATTTCGGGGCTGGGCTGCTGCTAACGGGGGCCCTCCCTTGCAGACCTTCTCGGGGGGCTACGTGCACGTGCTGAAGGGGGCGCTGTCCGAGGACCTCCTCCTCCAGAGCTTCCAGAAGATGGGCTACGTGCCCCGGGACAACCACTGCCTGCAGGTGGCCGCCCCGGCCCCCGCCCCCCAGCTGGTGCAGGTGGCCCTGGGCTGCTTCGCCCTGCGGCTCGAGTGCGAGATCCTGGGCGAGGTGCTGGCCCGGCTGGGCACCAGCGTGCTGCCCGCCGAGGAGCTGCTGCAGGCGCGGAGGGCCAGCGGCGACGTGGCCTCCTGCGTGGCCTGGCTGCAGCAGCGGCTGGCCCGGGAGGAGGAGCCGCCGCCCCTGCCGCCCCGCGCCTCCCCGGCCCTCTTCCGCCCGGACCCGCTGGACCTGTACCGGGACCTGCAGGAGGAGGAGGAGGAGGAGGAGGAGGAGGACGAGGAGGACTCGGACTCCGAGGAGGCCAGCCTGTACGGGGGGCCCTCTCCCGGCTCCCCCTCCCTGGAGTCGGCCTACCGGCCCCTGCCTTGGGAGCAGAGCGCCAAACTGTGGGGGCCGCAGGGTGAGGCCTGGGAGCCGCCGGCGGAGGCGGAGGCCCTGCAGGAAGTCAGCAGCCCGCCCCGCAGCCCGCCCTACGGGGCCCTGGAGGAGGAGGAGCCCGAGCCCGAGGCCTTCTCCTTCCTCTCGCTGCGCCGGGAGCTGGGCCGGCCGGGGGACCTGGCCGCTCCCCCAGCTCCGGGGAGCCCCAGCCCCCAGCACGGGCACCGGCCCGTGGCCGAGCCCCCCGGCTACCAGGTGCACAGCTGCCTGGCGCCCGGCGCCCTGCCCGCCCGCTGCTGCGACACCTGCCGCCAGCTGCACACCGCCCATTGCGCCGCCCTGCCCGCCTGCCGCCTGGGCCACGAGCTGCGCGCCCTGCTCGGCGACGCCCACCAGCGCCTGTGGCTGCAGCGGGCCGAGGTGGACACCCTGCTCTACAGCAGCCCCGGCGCCCGGCCTTAGGCCCCACCAGGCCCTGCCAGAGGCTTCCCGGCATTTCCGTGGTGCTTCTCTCGCCCTGGTCCCTCAGGCCCAGGCCACTGCTGCCCCGGACAGGGGAGCCCCGGGCCCGGGGTCCTGCCCAGGCTCCACAGGTGGGTGGGGCCTTGCCTCCCATGGAAAGTTCCTCTTACCCAGACCCACCCCCCTCAGACCCATGCCTGAACGTGCTGTGTAGAAGGTCTAGCCACTGTGACTGTATCAAGGCCCCTGAGCCTGTCCCCATGAAGGCCCCTCCCCACCCCTCCCCACCATGGGGGCCCCCATGTCCAGCCAGGAGCCCCCAATGCTCCCTGTGGTTTTGATTTGGGACCTGCTCCCTCTCCCCAGGTGTCGGGAGACACCCCACACGTGTCCAGAGGGCTCTGCCAGTGCTTAGATGACCTGGCTGTGGAGGCCTAGACCCTCCCGTGGCTGTCACAGGCCACGCTGGCTGGACACGTGCCTGGTCACAGCTGGGCAGGAAGCTGGGTCCCTGGATGGAGGAGGTGATCTGATCTCAAACCGCAGAGGCGGTGCCCGAGCTCCGGAGAGCCGGCCACAGCAGGCAGGGGCTGATGGAGCCTGGACTGGCTGTCAGTCACTTCTGGGCACAGCCCCCAGGCTTCCTAGGACGCCCACCCCAGGCCCACCCTTGGCGCCGGTGCCATCCCCTGTGCGGCCCCTCCTTACCGGCCCCCATGCACCCACCCCTTCCCCAGCGCCTGTCACAGGACAGAACCTCCACTCATTATTAAAGGACACAACCGCCTGCGTCTTGTCAGGAAAGCTTTTATCTCCGTTCCTGTAGCACCAACCGTACCCTGCCCTGGGGCTCTGCCCCCGGGAAGGCACTCGCTCTGGTGTCTCCGAGGGGTCACGGCCCAGACCCAGGTCCACCCCTCCACGCAGCCCCGCCCGAGGACCACGACGGGACTCGGCATCCATGAGGTCTGCACATCCCTGGCCAGCAGCCCCCCCCACGAGGGGCCCGTGGGTGCTTCCTGAGCTTCTGGGAGCCCAGGGCGTGGCAGTGGGCAGGTGGGGCCCCCACAGCTCAGGTGGGGCCCCCACAGCTCAGGTGGGGCCGGGCTCAGGGTGCCCACATCCACGTGGCTCAGGGTGCCCCCACCCAGACGCCGGTGCACACCCTGCTGCTCTGGGGCAGAGGTGGGCGAGGAGGCAGGAACCAGCGCGGTCGGCTGAAGCAGCTGGGGAGCCCTGGCCGAGGGTCCAGCTGGATCTCAGGAGCCGGTGAGCCCGGCCGGCAGGGGCGTCCGGCGTCAGGGCCTGCCGCGCTTGCTCGGGTTCTCGGGCGCGGCGGGAGCCGCCCGCTTGTTGCGGTGGTGGGGGAAGGTGGGCATCAGCTCCGGCTCACAGGCTGCGGGGAGGGCAGTGAGCACGGGGCGGGGGGGGAGGGGAGCATTCAGCATTCACCTCTGGTCCCTGAGCCGCCCCTGCCCCCCGCACCTCCCTCTGCTCCCCTAGGACCCGCAGGCAGCATGGCCAGTGTCCAGCGGCTGCCTATCAGGGTCAGCGCACCACCAGATGGGTCTGGGCTGGGAGTGCCTCACCCCCACATCGAGGGCTGGGGCGGGAGGAGCTCGGAGGCCGTCCCAGCGTCCCCCCCGCCCCCAGTTTTACCCCCCGGAGAAAAGGCCACCGGCCATGAGCAGCTCTGCACTCGGAGCCGGTGTCCCGGGGACTCACGCAGGGGCTTCTCCTTGAAGTAGGAGCTCTCCAGGCAGTCCCCGGCCGTCGCCCTGGGGACAGTCGCCCTGAGTGAGTGCGCACACCCGCCCGGGCTGGCCCCTCACCGCTGCCCCTTTCCCAGTGACGGAGGGTGGGTGAGGAGGCGGGGGCTGGGGCCCAGGGACTGACGGGAACCTGGCCACGGGCCCTGTGATCCGCGTGAACAGGGACCCCAGAACCGGGCACCGGCCCGCCACACGGGTCGGGGAGGAGGGACCCCCAGGAGGCGGCACAGCCCGTGTTCTGAGAGGCCCTCCGGAAAGGGCTCTGGGTGCGGGGTCCCCCCGCCCGCCCGCCGGGGTCCGCACCTTTTCGTGGGGTCGTACATGAAGAGCAGGTTCAGCAGGCGCAGGCCGGCCTCCGACAGCCAGGGGAACCTGTGCTTCAGGTTGTTGTAGGGCTGCTTCCGCAGGCTGTACTGGCTGACCAGCGGCAGCCGGGAGAAGCCCTGCGGACGGGGCGCAGCTGCAGGCGCGGGCCCGGCGGGGGCGGGCGGCGGGCGGGGAGGGGGAGGGCAGGGGCTGGGTGCTCACCGGCCAGATGTTCTCGCTGGGCGTCCCCAGCAGCTGCACGATCAGGTCCACCTGGTGGATCTCCGACGTCCCCGGGAGAAGGGGCTTGTGGGCCAGCAGCTCGGCCAGGACACAGCCCAGGGCCCTGCGGAGGGAGCAGCGCCCCCCTCACACACCGGCCGGCTCCACCCCACGCCGCCCTCGGACGGCTGGAGCTGGAGGCCCCACGGGGCGGCCCCGGACGGCCCAGCCGGCCTCGGCCTCGGGGCAGAGCCTCCTGTGGACGCAGCGCTGGGCCCGGGGGTGCTGTTCTCACGCTTCCCTTTGGGGGTCCAGGCGGAGGCCGCCTCCCAGAGCCGGGAGCACGGACACCAGCCCCATCCGCCCCGGATGGCGCCCGCCCGACCTCCGGCCCTCCCTCACCACATGTCGATGCTGGTGGTCTGCGTGGTGGTGCCCAGCAGCAGCTCCGGGGCTCGGTACCTGCACCCAGAAGCGCCCGTCTCAGCCCAGGGCACCGCGGCGAAGCTGCAGCCCTCCCACCACCAGCGGTTCTTCCGGAGCCGGGACGTCCCGCCCGCCTTCCTGGGAACAGCTGTCCTCGCTGCACAGCCCGTGTGCCTCCTGGGCACCACTGGGTCCCGGGCGAGCCCGCCGTCCGCCCGCTTTACAGACGGGGCCGAGCAACACCTGGCAGGAGGCATCCGACTCCAGCGTCTTCCCTTTAAACATGCCCTGCGCTGCCTCTCAACACGTGGTGAGCCCTTAGCCAGCCACGTGGACCACTCGTCCTTCAGGCAGGGAAGCAACCCCCCTCCCGACACGCTCAGAGCCAGGCTGGGGTCCTGCTGCCCCAGACCCAGGCCCCCCCTCCGAGTGTGTGCAGCTCCAAGGCCGGACGTGGGCCTCCCTCCCCCCCAGGCACCCCCAGCCCCGGGGACTCACCACAGAGTGACCACCTTGGGCGTCATTGGTCTCACGGGGATGCCATAGGCCCGGGCCAGGCCGAAGTCCGCTGTGCCGGGCAGACGGGTGGGAGGGAGGCATGTCACCCCGTGGGGGGCCAGCTCCGGGGGGGCCTTCTGGGAACTTCTAAGAGTAGATCTAACCCCCTCCCCACCCCCGCCCGCAGCCGGGCGGCAGGCACAGAGACACCCACCTCCGAGCCGGCCCCCGCACCCACCTGTCTTCACGCAGCCCTTATCGGTCATGAGCAAGTTGGAAACCTTCAGGTCCCTGCGGCAGAACGGGACTGTCAGGGTCCCAGGGAGTGAGCGCCACGGGCAGTCTTGTCATCACCATGGCAATGCTCAGACGCTTCCCCCCCCCCAATCTCCTGCGTGAATTTATGCAAACGAGGAGGGCAGGCAGCATAAAGCAGCCGGACACCTGAGCTCTCAGTGTCAGAGCCAGGCTCCTAGCCCACATCTAACGTCCAGTCTTGCCCTAGTCCCCCCACCCAGGGCAGGCACCAAGTGCCTCAGCGCACCCGGAGCTGTTGTCTTGCTCTGGGCTCAGATCGTCCCCCTCCACGTCTGGGCCTTCCCTGGCCGGAGTCACCAGACCCCGGGCAGGCTCTCTGCTGCGGGACTTCTCGGAGCTTGGCTACCCGCACCCCATCAGGGCAGCGGGAGGAGGAGTTCATTTGCCCCAGATGCTTCCCTAGGAGCATCCAGACAACCTCCACTGCCCTGAGCCTGCGTCTGCTCCTGGATCCTGGGCTCAACGCGCTGGAAGCCGGGTCAGAACAGGGTCAAGAGCCAGCACAAAAACGCCCAAGATCCCCCCCCCCTACTCCCGGCTGATGCTATCCCAGCCCCTGAGGCCCTATCCCCATCCAGACCCCGCTCCCCGAGACTGAGCCCATCGGGCCCTCCCCCTGAGCCCTCCCTCACCTGTGGATGATGAAGTTCTGGTGTAGGTACTGGAGACCCCGCAGCACCTGCAGCACGATGCACTTGACCTGTTCGGAGGGCCAGGGTGTCAGGGCGGGCGGGCCCCGTCTGGCACCCACCCATGTGCTGGACAAGGACCCGTAAAGAGCCCCCAGGGCCCCACCCTCGCACCTGGGCCTCCGAGAAGGGCGTGGGCATGTTCTCCAGAAGGCTGGCCAGGTCCTGCTCACAGTAACCCATCACCAGGAAGATGCTGGAAGCAGCAAGGGAGCCCCAGGCCACCTCAGCCCCCTCGCCCCGGGATGGGGTGGGGGGCTGGCAGAGGGCTGGGCGGGACCCGTGTGGAGGCCGGAAGGCTCACCTCTCCAGGTGGTTGCCCACCACCACCTCCTTCAGCTCCACGATGTTTGGGTGACGGAGGCGGAGGAGCAGCGTGATCTCGCGGAGGCTGCTGATGGGGACCCCTGCAACCGGACGTGCTCAGCAAGCCCGCCCCCTGACAGGGCCCCTGCACCCTGCCGTCAGAGCTCTAGTGCTTGCCCAGGAGAATCCAGGCGTCCCAACCAGCAGCGTGAGCCCCTCCTTCCCCCATCAGAGGCCAAGCAGCAGCTCTATGCACTGACCACTGTGGAGTACGGGCCACTGGGCCCGGCAGAGCCCTGCCCACACAGCAGCCAGGGAGGTGAGGGAGAGAGTGTGTGCACAGGGGCTGCCTGCCCAGCCCTGGGAGGGGAAGGCCCTGTGGGGGGTGAGAGGTGAGAGAGATGAGGAGGGAGACGGAGGAGGAGGAGGAAGAGGAGGAGGAGGAGAATGGCAGCCCAGAGGGTGGGGGTGAAGGAGCTAGAGCCCTCAGACCAGCCCCCTTCCAGCACCACCCAGAGGCTCTCCGGAGGGCTGCCCGGCTCTCTCAGGGAGCCCCGGCCAGCCGGCACCTTCCTGCCCGCCCACGCTGGGCTGGGAGCGGCTGCCGTCCCACGTCCCAGTCCCGCTCACCATCCTTCTCCTTGTCCATCCGGACTTTCTTCAGGGCCACAATCTCATCCGTCTGGGTGTCCCGGGCCCGATCTGGGGAGGAAACCCATCCGTGGTGGAATGCAGCGCCCTCTCTCTTCCCCCCCACCCCGTACCCCACAGCCTCTGCCTGACGTCTGGGGCTCCTTCTCTTCTCTGACAACCAGACGCCCAGTTCAACCCAACACCCAGGGCCCCACTGAACCCGTGCTCCGGGGAGGGTCCTCGCTAGCCTGGGCACAGGGTGCCTCGGTAGAAAGAGCTTCCCCTGAGTCCCCCTGAGGGGGTATGGGGTATGCAGGTCCCTGCCGGGTGCTCTGTGGTTACCCTGTTCTCACACCAACTCGGGTACTTTATCTACCAAGACGAGCCCTTACTGTGCACAAAGATGGCTCCGCACGGCACTGTGCTGGCCGGCGGAGATGCTCAGCAGTGGGAGGCACACCAGCGTCCGGCTGCTGCCAGCTCTTTTGGGGGTGTTGCCCTTTACTACTGTAACAGCTGGGGCTCCTCCTGGTTACCCGGTAGCACCCCGACCGTTAGTCAGGGGGGCCATCCCTGGGACAGGCCTTCCCCCTGGCTCCTTCCAGCCCTGACCCGGCCACCGGGGGACTTCCCCAGGCCCGGGCCTCCCGCGCGGGCCACTCACACACGATGCCGTAGGTGCCTTCCCCGATGCGGTTCAGCTTCTCGAACTCCTTCACGCTGCGGCACCGTCCCAGCTGGAAGAGAGCGCTGGTAGTGCCAGGCCTGGCCGCCAACGGGACCGCTGACGACGGGTGGTCCGCCCTCTCTCTCTGTACCACTGAGGTCTCACTCCCCGGACAGACAGGTAACCAACCACACACACACACACACACACACACACACACACACACACACGGCCTCGTTCGGTGAGAACAGGGGGCTGAGGATCCTGGGTGGGCAGCAGCCAGGCCCTTCCCACCCGCTGGCCGGGAAGTGCCTGTTAATAAGGTAACCGCCAGCCAGCTGCGGCTGAAACCAGCGGTTCACTTCCTCAGCGGCCCGAGCCGCACGGGAAGTGTTCAGCGGCCTCCAGGGGCTGATGGCGACCACACGGGACGACTCCGAAAGACAGTGCCGCCACCGCAGAAAGTCTACCGAGCGGCACGGGCCTCCAGGACGCTCTGCGGACGGCAGAAGCTTCAGAAATACGGGCCAGAGGGGGAATGTGTCTGGGGCAGAGACTCCTGCCCCTACAACGCAGAGGTCCCGGCTTCCTCTGAGCTATGGACCTCGCCCGCCCAATGGCCACCACGGTGTCTGGTTCCGCGGCCTCCCTTGCCGCTGGGTTCATGACCACAGGACGCAGTTCTGGCCAACAAGACACCCTGAGTGCTGGGCCCAGCTTGTGGAAAGCAGTTGCCTCTGCCGAAACCGGTGTGGCTTAGTGGATAGAGCGTCGGCCTGCGGACTGAAGGGTCCTGGGTTCGATTCCGGTCAAGGGCATGTGCCTGGGTTTCGTACACATCCCCAGTGGGGGGTGTGCAAGAGGCAGCTGATCCATGTTTCTCTCAACGATGTTTCTAACTCTCTATCCCTCTCCCTTCCTGTAAAAAATTAATAAAATATATTTTTAAAAAAAAGAAAGCAGCTGCCTCTCTCTGGGAGGTTGGGGGAGAGAGAAATAAAGCCATCTGCTTAAGCCGTAATATTCTGGGGTGTCTCTGTCCTAGCCGAGAGCTTGTCCCCCAACACACCTTCCTAACGGGGGGCACTCGCAGGCTGCGAGTTAGACCTGAGTTCTCACAGCTCCTCTCTGGCCTGTGCCTCTCTTCGGACCAAACCCTTGGCCTCCTCCCAACTCACTGCTTCCTCTCAGCTGGGAGCCAGCTGGCCCGGGGCTGAGGAAGCTCTTCGGTGACCTCACACCTCAACCTCCTTCCCACCCCATTCCCCTTCTCATTCCTCCTCCACGATGGGGCTCCCGCCCCTCCCCAAGTCTGGCCTCCTCGTTTCTGGGTGCCCGAGACACGGGAGCACCTCCAAGCCCAGCAAACGCCGGCCCTTCCGCCGTTCCTTCCCGGCCCCGGTGGTGAATTCTTCTTGGAAACGCTGGTAGTTGTGTCAAACCACCTGCTACTGTCCACGTGGCTTTGTGCTCATCTGGGTGTGTGTGTTTTTTTTAAAAAAATACATTTTATTGATGTTTTACAGAGAGGAAGGGAGAGGGATAGAGAGTCAGAAACATCCCCACTGGGGATGTGCCCGAAACCAAAATACATGCCCTTGACCGGACTCGAACCCGGGACCTTTCAGTCTGCAGGCCGACGCCCTATCCACTGAGCCACACCGGCCAGGGCTACTTTTTTTAAAAAAATATGTATTTCTTTATTGAATTTTTACAGAGAGGAAGGGAGAGGGGTAGAAAGTCAGGAACATCGATGAGAGAGAGAGATATCCATCAGCCGCCTCCTGCACGCCCCCCACTGGGGATGTGCCCGCAAGCCAGGTACATGCCCTTGACCGGAATCGAACCCGGGACCTTTCAGTCCGCAGGCCGACGCTCCATCCACTGAGCCACACCGGTTTCGGCTGATCTGGGTGTGTTTTAACTGCAGGAGGGCTCCCGGCACTCAGGGCACGGAGCCGGGAACGCGCCCGCCCCGGGGCGCAGCTGCGGGGTGCAGCGACCGCCTGGCGATGGCTCCGATGGCTCCGGGCGCTCGCTCCGCCCCGGGCTAGGAGTGAGCCTTCCCGGGTTCGAGACTGGGCCTTTCCGAGCACCACCCAGTAAACTACAATCCGCCCTGGCCCGCTCCGCTCGGTGGATAGAGCGTTGGCCTGCAGACTGGAGGAGGGTCCCGGGTTCCATTCCCGGTCCAGGGCACAGGCCTGGGTTTCGGGCTCGATCCCGGGGGGGGGGGGGGGGGCGTGCAGGAAGCGGCCTATCGATGATTCTCTCTCATCACTGATGTTTCTCTCTCTCTCCTTCTCCCTTCCTCTCTGAAATCAATAAATATATTAAAAAAAAAAAAGTTGCCGAAACCGGTGTGGCTCAGTGGATAGAGCGCCGGCCTGCGGACTGGAAGGTCCCGGGTTCGATTCCGGTCAAGGGCAGGGACCTCGATGGTGGGCACATCCCCAGTGGGGGGCGTGCAGGAGGCGGCTGATGGATGTCTCTCTCTCTCATCGATGTTTCTGACTCTATCCCTCTCCCTTCCTCTCTGTAAAGAATC
>JAAGEH010001336.1:3823-73793 GCA_011751065.1 Lasiurus cinereus
AGAGAGAGAGAGAGAGAGAGAGAGAGAGAGAGAGAGAGAGAGAGAGAATCATTGATTGGTTGACTCCTGCACACCTCCTCCTGGGCATGTGCCCTTGACTGGAATAGAACCTGGGGCCCTTCAGTCCACAGGCTGACGCTTTATACACTGAGCCAAACCAGCTAGGGCTCAGGCCATATCCTTGAATGAGAAATATAATATGACTGGTCACTGGCCAGCTAATCCTTTGGGCATGTGTCCCTCCTGGTCTAGCTGGCTGAGGGCCAGGGGAGTTTGGCCATGTGGGCCAAACATGATCATGCTTCAACAGAGGCAGGCGGCAGTCTCCAGGGAAGGAGGAGGAGGGTGGGCAGGAACTCCCAGAAGTCCAGTGTGGCATTCCAGGGCTAATCTACCCACATGCCTCCTTACCAGTCC
The DNA here is from genome assembly GCA_011751065.1 of Lasiurus cinereus. NCBI lineage: Eukaryota > Metazoa > Chordata > Mammalia > Chiroptera > Vespertilionidae > Lasiurus > Lasiurus cinereus. The sequence goes on from JAAGEH010001336.1 coordinate 4,241, forward strand.
TCCTGTCCCTGACAATCTAATCTTGCTCTTTTCAGGCCTCTGACCAACCAACTAAGCCATTTGCCACTGCCCATGAGTATGTATATACACTTTTCCCCAGCTACTTCTCTCTCCAAGCCGAATAGGTGACCAGGGACACTGCCCACATCTCTATTGTTGGAAGGGTTCCCTCTGACCAGTGTTTCAGGGCCACCTGGAGCGCAGCTGCAGTGCAGGCTCAGGCCACCTATGGCTTGTCCCACCTCTAGGGCTGCCTCAGCTGTGAACAGAGGAACTTCCTTCTGTTCGCTGCTTACAATGAACCCTCCACTGGACAACAGATACTTGCCAAGGGGGATGAGTTGGTGTAACTGTCCCTGTCTCAGATCGTGAGGTCATCTCCTTCCCTATCAGGGGCTATGATGGCCTAGGAAACCCGTCTTAACAGAGCAGCTAGCCCTTTAGGAGGTTCTGCCACTCCGACATGAAGTTCTCCCCTGATCTTCACTCTGCCCTCGAGCCATACAAGATTCACGTGTTTCAGTGCTTCCTGCCAAGAGGTTTTCTCAAACTTTGTTTTAAATCACCAGTTGAGATCTGCAATTTCCTTTCTTCAATGAATCAGTGACTCTTAGCAATAGTCACTCAATTCTGTAGTCTTAATGGTTATGCTTTCCTTTTATCTCCCAAATGCCAGAGACACTGTACTGGCTGGCACAGCCCCCTCACATGTGTGCCATCCCAGTTCACTGCAGATTAAAAGTCATAGCAGATGCTCGCCCACCCCGTGCCCGTGACTACCTCAGGGACGGGTCCTCACTCCCACCTGGTCAATGATGTGCCTCCAGCATCCTATCCCTGAGGCCTTCCAGGTTCAGGCCCTATACCCACGGTCTGGTCTATATCCAGTTTCCAGGAGCAGAGTCTGAGACAGGCCTTTAGATTCCCACAATTTATTAGGCAGAGCTCTCAGGAGACAATTGAGATTAGGGAGGGAGGAGACAGACAAGGAAGGAGAAAGAGTTGAACAATCATGTGGTCTCAGATGAAGTCCAGCCCGACATGATCCTCAGGGAAGACTCTGGAACTAAGTACATTGCAGTAAAGAGCTGACTTTTGACAGCCATCAGGCTGTGGGCCTCCTGGCAGGGATAGATGTGTCCACGTGCCTCCCTCTCTGCTGGGAGCCAACACTCTTAGCCATGAAGGGATGGGTGCCAACCAGTAAAGGAGAGCTCGAGGGATCTCCTCAGTACCCAGTTACCACATGATGGCAAAAAAGGCATGCTCAGAGGGACTCAGCAGAACCCAAGACCCAAAAGAGGGGGTTGTCATGGAACCTCTGAGAATAAAGTTTCAAGGAAGAGATGACAACAGTCAAATGCATCTGTGAGACCCAGTCTCCAAAAGCAGCATCAATGTTGGTAACCAAGTCGTAGGTGAGCTTGCAAGAGAAGCCTCAGGGAACTTCAGAGCGTAGGCCGCTGGGCATGGTGGACGGTGGTCAAGGGAGACAGAAAGTCAGGCAGTTTCCCAATTGAGAAGTATTTGTAAGAAGGAGCAGAGAGGCTGGGCAGCAGAGGGTGGGATGCAGGCTGTTTGACTGCAGGATGCCAGGACCCACAGCTCAGCTCTGGATCTGGAAGGGGTGGGGAGGGGTGTAGGGGTGTAGGAGAGGGCCTGGCTGATGGAATGAAGTCCCTATAGAGGAGAAAGTGGTGGTGTCTGTGGCTGGGAGGGATACCACATCCTGTGGGCCTGGGCAGAAGAAAACAAGGCTGAGGGAGAATAAAGGCAGGTTTGTGGGTGAGGTAGTTAGTGGGGTTTGTGTGATGGGAGTAACCTGCTTAGAGTGAAATGGGCATGGCTGAGCAGGAGGCTGGAGCAGAGGACTGGAGAATGGGTGAGTGGGCACACAGACTATGCCTTGAGGTCAATGAGGCTGGAGACCTTGGTTTGTCCTTTGGGGCCCAGTGCCTCTTCCCAAAAGCATCCTAAGGCCTTATGCAGAGGGACAGTTGTGAGTCTCAGAAAAAAAAGCTTTGCAGGGTGGGCAGCGTGTTCCCTTAACTTCCAGATAAACAAACCTCCCTTGCATTCTAGCTTCAATGCAAATGCAGACTTATGGCTGCTCACCCAATGGCCCATTGAGACCTGCTACTTCCTCCCAGGGGGTTGGAAGGAGAAAAGTCCACAGGAAAAGCCCAGCAGAGGGCCTGGCTCTGGCTCCAGGGTGCTTGGAGTTCAGCTCCCTCACCCTTCTCCACTCTGCCTGCCCTCCCTCTCAAGCCTGGGGCCACATGTTACATCCTCTAGTGGCTAGAGTCTAGCCCATGGGTCATCTTGTGTTTTTTTTTTTTCCCCACCCTTCCTTCCTGCCTATAAGGCAATGACATTCAAACTTTTTGTTTTTAACCACAACCCACAAGTAATAATTAATTTTACATCGTGATTCAGCGCGCACTTGCACACACACACACACACACACACACACACACACACACACATACCTGCACTGAGTTTCATGACACAATCCTTACCCTTACTTTCTAGGGTGATCTTGATGTTTCTATTCTCAATTATTTCATTAACAAGTGCTGCTCACAAACCATCAAACTGATTTCTCGGGTCACTCAGTGACGGGTGGAAATGCACTGCTACCAGGCCGTGGGGGGCAGGGTGTGAACAAGCTCAGAGACCAAAAGTAACCAGGTAGGATGGTGTAAAATGAAAACTTCCTAAGTCATGGCATCTAAGATAGTATCCCTTTAGAATGTCAGAGTAATCTTCTTTTCCAGATCCCTCAGGGCACAGCCACCACTGGAGCACAGCCTTGTTATCCTGTGACTCAAATACCATCTCTACGAGCTATAACTGTTACCCGTCCTGCACTCACCAATGAAAAAGGAGTATGTGTCTGTCCATTTTGTTGTTGTTAATCCTCACCTGAGGATATTTTCCATTGATTTTTATTTTTTTTAATTTAATAAATCTTTATTGTTCAGATTATTACAATTGTTTCTCTTTTTTCTCCCCATAGCTCCCCTCCACCTGGTTCCCAGCCCTCCCTCTGCCCTTACCTCCCTCCATATTGTCCTCAACCATAGGTGTATAATTTTTGTCCAATCTCTCCCTGCACCCCTCTCACCCCTTTCCCCCTGAGAATTGTCAGTCCATTCCCTTTCTATGCCCCTGATTCTATTATATTCACCATTTATTCTGTTCATCAGATTTTTTATTCACTTGTTGATAGATATGTATATGTTGTTCATAATTTTTATCTTTACCTTTTTCTTCTTCTTCCTCTTCTTAAAGAGTACCTTTCAGCATTTTATATAATACTGGTTTGATGCTGAAGAACTCTTTTAGCTTTTTCTTATCTGTGAAGCTCTTTATCTGACCTTCAATTCTGAATGATAGCTTTGCTGAGTAGAGTAATCTTGGTTGTAAGTTCTTGCTATTCATCACTTTGGATATTTCTTGCCACTCCTATCTGGCTTGCATCGTTTCTGTTGAGAAATCAGCTGACAATCATATGGGTGCTCCCTGGTAGGTAACTAACTGTTTTTCTCTTGCTGCTTTTAATATTCTCTCTTTGTCTTTTGCTCTTGGTATTTTAATTATGATGTGTCTTGGTGTGGTCTCTTTGGATTCCTTTTGTTTGGGGTTCTGTGCACTTCCTAGACTTGTAAGTCTATTTCTTTCACCAGGTGGGGGAAGTTTTCAGTTATTATTTCTTCAAATAGGTTTTCAGTGTCTTGCTGTCTCTCTTCTTCTGGTACCCCTATAATTCTAATGTTGGTACACTTGAAGTTGTCCCAGAGGCTCTTTACACTATCTTCACATTTTTGGATTCTTTTTTCTTTTCTGGTGTTTTCTGCTTCTTTGTATTTCAAATCTTTGACTTGATTCTTGCATACTTCTAGTCTGCTATTAGGTCTCTGTATAATATTTTTTTTATTTCACTCAGTGTATATTTAATTTCTAGTTGGTCCTTTTTCATCTCCTCTTGGGTCTTGCTAAATTTATCCATCTTTTCTAGGAAATTCTTGAAAAACCTTATAACTGTGGTTTTGAACTCTATAGCCAATCATTTGTTTCCCTCCATTTCTTTCATTTGTGGTCTGTTCCTTTAGCTCTGTATTTCTGCTGCTTCCCTGAATTGGTAGAATAGCTTTGTGTGCTAGGGGTCCTATATGGCCTAATAGCTCCCCCTCTCCAGTTACCTGAGGTGGATTCTCTTGGTGCACCTCTTTGTGAACTGTGTGTACAGCTTGTTGTAGTTAAGTCTTGATTGTTGTTGGTATCACTGGGAGGAACTGACCTCCAAGCCAATTGCTTGTGAGGATCAGCTGTGTCTACGCCAGGAGAACTGTGCTGGGGTCAGCTTTATGATACAAGATTTGCAAAACTGCAAAAGCCTCTGTGCTCAGCTTGGATGGGACGGAGTCTTAGGGCTGAGCAGACAGCCCTGGCTTCCCATCAGCCCTGCCCTACACAGCACCTGGGTCTCAGTGTCCCTCAGAAATTGCTGAAGCCATCTCTGCATGCACTTGCCTGTGCACCTCCAGACCTCTGCCTTTTGTGGCTTCCCTGAGTTTCCGTGCACTCCAGGGACCCATATGAGTCTGGGTCCCAAGGGTCTCACCTGAAACTGGGGTTCAGTGCAGTTGGAATTGGAGTTCAGCGCAGTCCGGAAGTTCTTCTTCCTCCTGCTAGAGAAAGCCAGTGGCACAATCAGAGGTCAGCCCTCTCTGAGTGCACTTGTATGTGTGCCTCCAGACCTCTGCCTTTTGTGGCTCCCTGGAGTTTCCATGCACTCCTCCTTTTTCATGACAGTCCATACTCCTCCTGTATGAGTTTCACCCAGAACTGGGGTTCCGTGCAGTTGGAACTGGGGTTCAGTGTAGTCGGGAGTTTCTGTCTCCCTCCTGCTAGAGAAAGCCAGCCAAGGCACTCCGCCGCCCGTTCTCTCCATACCTCAGCTTTTTGCAGCTCCTCTGAGTCTCCATGAGCCCCTCTCTTTCCTTCTAGTTGTAGAATTTCCACTCAGCTAGCTTTCCTGTGGTCCTGGATGATGTCTGTTTTGTCTTTTAGCTGTAGTTTTGAAATTGTTGTGCGAGGCAGCAGTTTAGGTGTTCACCTATGCCACTATCTTGATTTCTCTCTCTCCATTGATTTTTTAGAGAAAGTGGAGGGAGAGAGACAGAGAAAGAAACATCGATGTAAGAGAGACACATGAATTGGTTGCCTTCAGCCTGCAACTGAGGTATGTGCCATTGGCCAGAATAGAACCCAGGAACCTTCAATCTGCAGGCCAACACTATCCACTGAGCCAAACTGGCAGGGTGTGGTTTACGTTTTATCCAATCTCAGAGCTCTCCCCACTCAGCTTTCTCATGCCTCCCTAATCTATCACCAGTGAATGTCTTGTAACCCCATCTGCCTTCCACTTTGATTCAGATGAACAAAATAAGTAGCAAAACTGCCATTTTCCAGACCATTTTCTCAGTCCATTGAGATTTTGCTTCCCTGCAATTGCTGACAGTTTAGTTCAAATAAACTCATAAAATTCTTTATAAGTTTGAAGATTTCTCATGCCGACTGGGGATGGGCCCTCCAGAAGCTCTCTCTTAAGCCCTCCCCGCTCTTCCCCAGGAGTGTCTGTTCTCAGAGAAAACGCCTCTTGCCCTGGGACCAGGATTACATAAAAAAAAAAAAATGTCTTATTGATTTTAGAGGGAGGGAAAAAGGAGAGGGAGAAACATTGATGTGAAAGAGAAACATTTATCAGTTGCCACCTGTATGCACCTCAACTGGGGACTGAACCGACATTCTGGGTATGAGCCCTGACAGGAAATTGAACCTGTGACCTTTGGTGACAGGGCTCAACCAACTGAGCCACACTGGCCAGGGCCAGGATTCCATTTTAATGTAAACCCTCCTTCTGTCCCTCACCTTCCATTTCCCACCAAAAAGAAAACTGGCCCCTTGGAGAGGCCCCGAGGTGGGGGATTACACAGGCATTTTAGTAGCTGATGCCATCCTGCAGCCTGCAGCAGGCTCCCTGCTGCACACATGCCACCTCATAATTAGACCTCACTCTCCTGACACACAGTCCCCTACACATACTAGAGGATACATCATCAGGCCCTGCAGAGGGAAGGTTGCAGCAGCTATTTTGTGCCCACCGCTGGAAGCAGAGCTAAATGCAGGCCTGCCGACTGGCTGCTGGGCTCCGTAATCAAACACCCTTCCCTGAATTTGGTGGGCACAGGGAGGCAGTCAGTTGTGTCGGGTGCTGAGGCTGAAAGGATATAAGGAGAGTTAGAACATTGGCCTGGGGCAGGGATGGAGCAAGAGAAGCCCAAGTGCAGTCACAGGAAAGAATATGAGGGTCCTAATAGGGGATGGTGCTGAGAACTGGGTGGCCAGGGAAAGACATAGACAAGGGAGAGGCAGCCAACGAAGAGTGGCTAAGTCAACACCAGAGCTTGAGGCCTGGGCTTCGTTTTTCATCCCCAAATGCTCTGGACAGTGCCCTCTGGGGCTGAACATGGGCAACAGGCTCCTGTTCCTTAAAACCAGAAAACCCAGTGTTGTTGGTTACCAGAGCCTGGCCAGCACCCCTGGCCCTGTTCAGACCCCGCTCCCCACCTGCCTGTCCCACCGCCAGGGTAGGGCCTGCTGAGACAGGGGCTAAGAAGGGGAGGGCACAGGCTCTAAAAACTCTCACTGGGCCCAGGGTTTCAGGGCCTCTTCCAGGAGCACCCAGGGCGGGGCTCCTCCTACTCAACACCAAGCCACCTGCTTCCTTTCTTTTTCCTCCGCAGGGTGACTGGGCAGAGTGGTGGTTTAAAAGCAAAAAAAAAAAAAAAAAAAAAAAAATGCCCAAACCACTCCTGAACGTTCACAAAATAGCTAATTCGCCAAGCCTTCATTTTTGTCAATTTATTTAGAAAAAAATTAACATGGGCAAATGAGATACCTCAGTGTTACAACAGAGTATAGAAATGTCTAGCAATAGTCAAATAATTTGATCTTTAAATACAAAATAACCACATGAACACCTAATATACAGGTTTCATCTGAATACATATTTATTAGATAAATATTAGAAGTTGTCACATCATCTAACTACATACAGCTTTGCAAGACTAGAAACCACAATTACTTTTCTGAGCAGTTTAAAGTATGAAATGACTGCAATTGTACACGATGTACAAAGACGATGGAGATTTCTGTGGGAGTTACTTCGGGCTGCACAGTGGGTGTGTTTATGTGTGTACGTGTGAATCACCTGTGATCATGATATCAAAAATTATACAAAGTATGAATTTGGTTACAATTTTCTTCTGAAATCCCCATTTCTTTTCATTATTTCCATAGCACCCTAAAAATACACAGGTGGCAGGACTAGTACACTGAAGCTAAATAGTACATGTAGGTAAAATAAAAACAAACAGAACAAAAATTCCTTTCCACACGGGGTCAGAGTATATTACATAGTGAGACAGATGCAGAGAGACCTCACAAATGCTAACAACAGGACCTAGTTTTTCACGTTAAGATGGAGTTCCAAGCCGTTTGTTTTGTAAAATAAAAACAATACACATTCCAAGGGAAATGAATGCATCTGTTAACATGTCTCTATTTCTCATTTACATATGTACACACGTCCCTTGAGTCGCTGCTGCTGACATCACCCTGCCCGGTGGGTCAGGCGGAGGGAGCAGACATGTAGCTCTCTGGGGGTGTAGGGCTTCCATTAGGGACAAAGTATTAGACATTTCTTAAAAAATAAAATGGTTACAGGGAACATGATACATGGGTAAAGCTTCAAACCAAGGAGATGGGGTGATTGCCTGCACTGGGGCCTGCCTGCTGGCCGCTGGCACCCTGTCCCTCTGTGGAATGGCAGCCTGTGGCCTGATGCATGCCTGGCGCGGTAAGGGAGCTTGCCGAGGCCTTGTTTTTGCTGAGGTTACTTATGGCTCCAAGTGGTCATCCAAACAGGATCAGGGAAGCATCTCCTGAGCTCAGAATTGCCCTGCTGGGGAAGGCTGCCCCCAGAATCTGCCATCAGCTGGGGCTTTCCCAGCCAGGGAGCCTTCATGCCTCCCTGGCTCCCAGCCCTGGTCCTAAGTAGCTCTGGAAGAGTTCGTCCCCAGAGGGAGGGCTTCGACGCCTTGGTTCAGGAAGGCTCTTTACTGAGCTTGCTGGTGGGGGCTCACGAGAAAGGGGATGCAGGCAATCTACCTCGGGTATGGGCCCGGGCTTCCCCAGAGAGGGAGGAGGAGGTGCCTGGACTCGGCTGTGGGAGCAGTGACCTCCTGCACTAGGAAGCTGTGGGTAGGTCAGCTGAGCAGAGCAGGGACATCCCAACAAGAACCAGAAGGAAATCCAGGCCTTTCTGGGGAGAAGTACACAGCAGGAAGCAAGAACTTCTAGGGAAGGTGTCTGTAAGTCTGTCTGGGGTGAAACACTCCCACACACCCGACACACCATCTACCAGCCGGGGCTGTCAGCACTGGGCAAGGATGGCCACTTGCTCCCTGCTGCGTCTCGTCCCACCAGCCTGGGCGTGGCTCTCCCAGTGGGCAGCCTGGTCTCTAACTCACAACACAGCCACCTCTGCGCTTCATCCCTTCATCGGTACAAATAGCCCTGGTTGCTTTTTTGTTTTTGTGTGTTTTTTTTAAAAAAAGGACTCGGTCTTTGTCGTTGAGTCAAGGCATTTAAAAAACACCAGCAAAGGCTATAACCAGGTCATGAAAATGCAGAAGATTATCAAAGACAATACTAAAATATTCACAAAGATATTTACAAAAGCAATTCTTAAAATAATTGATTTGCATACTGAACACCACACTTTTTGAAAAAACCTCAACAAGGGGACAAAGGAAACAAGGTGGGAGCGGACAACGGCAGCTTTCCTTCAGGAAATGTTGTGCTGGCCGCTGGTAGTGACTGGAAATCGACAGCTGGGCCCCATCCCGGTCAGAGGCAGAGGAGTGCTGGGACCACCCGCCCCACCCTGCCCCACCCCGAGGGAGCCAGAGACTGGGAACACACGGTGGACAGGAGAGCAGGAGGCCCCAGACAGCAGCAGGAAGGGGCGCAGCGAATTTACAGACGTGACACAAGTGACCAGCCGGCCTAGCAGCGTCCCAGGTGGGGCAGTGGAGGGAGCAGAGGACACAGCTACCTGGAGACTCAGAGCAGTCGGCTGAGTGGAGCCACTTGGTGGAGGGAAACCAGAGGCTGCTTCCGTCTGAACCAGCAGGAGTGTAGGGTGAGTGTTCAACGGCAGAGGGACACAGAGGGGAGCGGCTGGCAGCAAGTGCGGTGTCAGAGGTCGCCATGAAGACACCCTTGATGCTTGTAGGTGCATCTCAGCACACCATGGGCAGCCTCAGACACCGACAGCCAGACAGCGGGGGCTGAAGATACCGATGCCGGGTTCCTGCTGCTAAGCCTGCACGCACCTCAGTCAGCATCTCCCATGCCTTTCCACCATCCCACCTTGCCGTCTGGGAGGACAAAGGGGAATCAGTAGAGAGGGAAGTGGGTGTTCCATGTAGCAGTCTGGGAGAGGTGGGAGAGGAGCAGGAGGGAGGACACAGAACACATGGGGAGAAATGGTTTGCTTGCTATCCAAGTCTAATGTTCTTTTCTCCAGATGACTTTATAGCTTTAGGCTGTTGTTCAAAAACAGGAGTGGCCTGGAGCAGTTTTAAGTTGCCATTCCTACTGACCACCTGGCGGCATTCCCCCGCCCCCATCTAAGGGCACAATAATTTCTGCTGGGCACTCACTCTCTGCCCTCAAAGGCCCGAGTCCAAGGTCGTGGAGCCACCTGCTGTGCTGTCCTGGCTCTGAGGAGGCCCTGACCCTCTCCCCACCAGTCCCCAAGCAGGAATGGCACACCCTCTCTCAGACACAGCATCGCGTCCTTCTCTGCTTGCTGAGCGAGTGTCTACAGGGTATATTGGCTAGAGGTCAGGGGCAAGTGGCAGCCTTGGCCCTCCATGAGTGCGCTGTCCCAGAGGCTTGTGCTTTTCTGTGGTGGGTGATGGTGGTAGGAGGGCTGTTCTCCCTGCAGCCAACTGTCACTGCTCCCAGGGCTCAGCTGCCTGGGGCTGAGGGCTTCTTTCGGGCTCAGTCACAGAAGGATGCTCTGGACCAGGAAGCAGGGGGGCAGGGTTACAGTTTGGGAACTGGAAGAACCTGGCGGCCACTGGAGGTCATGGGGGGTCAGCACACGGAGGGACTAGGAAGCTGTCAGATGTCCTCTCACTGTGCTTCCCTCATGAAGTCATCTTCCAAGCCTGCTCCAGACCACAGCCTTCACAGGGCACCCTCCGCCCCTCCGCGCTGAGGCCACGGCAGGGGGGAGGGTCTGAGGACTCGGCTCCCCGCAGGAAAGTGTGTGGGAAGGGAAGGAGCGGACTGGGGAGGGATGGCCCCGGCGGAGGGCGGGCTTCAGTTGTTCTCAAAGAGAGACAGGAGGTCGTCGTTACTATTGCTCGGCAGGTCTGGGGGGTCCAGGTACGAGAGGAGCTCGTCGGGATTTGTGAGTTCTGGCAGGAGCTGGAAAGGAAATACAGAAGCCAGATGAGGTGCTGGCTGAGGGGCTGGTGAGGGACATGGGGCATCCCATGCCCATTCCCTTGCCTGCCTGCCACCCAGGGTCCTGGCCCGACAGGGGAAGCTAACTGTGCTAGCTGTCCCCAAATGCACGTGGCCACATGTGGTCTGGGGCACCCTGCTTGTTTCAAGCCCACCAGCTGGGAAGGGCCCTGATGGAGCAGAGGCTTCCTCGCAGCAGTTCCTCTGGCCCCAGCACCTGCCCCCAGGAGCTGCAGGTTCAGTGAGCCTCCCAGTGGGACCCGCTGTGCACGGAAATGGCCCCTGCAGCTCTTGCCTCCTGGATCTCTGGCTCTCAGGAGCTCTCTGCTCCTTGGCAGGCCCGTGGCGGGCTGGCAGCACCGGCCCTGGACAGAGGCTGCACAATCCCCACCCTCTACCCTGAGGTCCTTGGCATCTTCCTGTCAACATGGGGGTCGTCGTGAATCTAAGGCACCCCCTGGCCTGGTTGGTGGAGAGCTGGGCAGAGCCCAAGGTGACCATACAGTGAGGTCCCCATTCACTCTGGACTGACACTGTGGGGCTAAGGGTGACAGGGCTGGGGCTGCAGGGCAGGAGTGGCTGAGGAAAGGGCAGGCTTCCTTCCTGGGAATCTAGAGCTGGGGGCTGGGAGGCAGGGCAAGTTCTGCAGGTTTCCTGTCTAGCCCTGGCCCCGCCCCCAGTATCTCTTCCCAACTTTCAGACCATCCAGGTCTCAGGTGGGAGACTGTCAGCCTCCCACATCCGCCTCAGTAGCCCCATGACCCTGTGACTGTGACCAGAGGCTGGCCCCTCACCCCATCCAGGGGCCTGTCTCAGAGTGAGCGATGGAGCAAGCAGAAGCAAGGGCATGGATAACACACGGACAAGAAACTGGAGACAGACACACACCAGTGAGACAGAGGGGCTGTCATTCCAGCCCCTCCCCTGCCCCGGGCCAGAGTGTGGCAGACACGGAGATGGCAAACTCAAAGTGGGCGGAGAGGGGGAGGAGGGGAGAGGAAGAAGGGTAGGAGCCTCCTATGCTGCCTCCGGACCGGGCCCAGAGGGACTCTGTGAGAGCCTGGGGAAGGTGGGGCAAGGCTGGGCTGTAGGACCGTGGCCAAGGGGCTAGAGCAGGGGCTGGTAGGGCAGGGAGGGAGCCCTCAGACCTCAGTGAGGCTTCCCCATGGTGGGGTTTCCTGGTTTTGAAGTCTGGGGAGACAAGTTGCCTGGGCCCACACACCACCCACCCAGCCCCTCACAGCTACACCTCCTCCACCCGGGCCTTGAGCCTCAACACCCAGCCCTGCTCTTTGGGCAGGTCTTGGGCGCCAGGCCTAGCCCCAGGCCAAGGCAAGTGGGGACCCCAACTTACATCCAGCGAAGGCTCCGGCATGTCGGATGCTCCCTGTGCTCCGGCCTGACCCTCTAAGGCTGAGGAGGGGTTAAAGGTCAGGTCGCTGTGTGGATGGTTGCTGGGAGCGGCCTGTGGCGGTTGCCGGGGAGGCTGGGAAGGAGGAGGAGGAGCCCCACTGTGATGTAATGGAGGCCCTGACTGGCTGCTGGGGTGTGGGACGTGCAAACCTTGTTGTATGGAGGGATGGGGCTGGTCAGAACTGCCAGCGTGTGGCATCTGTGGAGGAGGAGAGAGCAGGAGAAAAGAAAGGTGAGGTGACGAGGTACAGCGACGGGATGCCTGGAGAAATGAGAACCAAACAAAACCAGGAAAACAATAAACCCCCAAAACAGAGCCAACCCCTACAAAGCTGAATGCTGCTTTTGTTTTTTTGCATAGAAACAAACAAAATTCTCCCCCAAAACTGCTAGTCGGGGAGGTTGCGGAGGGCAAGGTGGGGAAGGGGCCTCCTGAGGCTGTGGGTCCAGGAGGGAGGTGGCTAGGGGCTTGGAGATGAGCAGACAGTGAGGGCCAGGCCCAGGAGCCCGCTGCCTCCCAGCCTGGACTCCACCACAATGAACAACAGCGAGGGCAGGATGGACAAGCACAATGGGCATGTTTCCAGGGCGGGGGTGGGAGGGTGCTGCTGGCAGCATGGTGCAGTCGCCCAAGGACCAGGGGAGGAGAGCAGACACGGACAGACAGCATGGGGCAGGCGTGCAGCTCATGGGTCTGTGCCCCCCAAGTGGGCACAAAGGTTTCCTCCAAGAGCCTCAGTACTGGCCCTGCCTGATGCCCTGGGGCAGGGAGAACTGAGCCTCAGTCAAAGGACCCCAGTGGGGCCTCCCAGACTCTTTCTCTTGCCACCCACCTACCGGCTGTACCCTGGGGTGCTACAGAAGGCAGGCACCTCCCCACCACTAGGGCACCAGGGGTCACCCAGGGGCTGCCTTGCTCAGGTGGAGGTGGGTGGTGCTTCTGACAGGTAAACTAGAGGACCCACTTTCTCCTGTGGGCATACACACTGGGCATGGGGGCTGTGGGTGGGCAGGGGAGGTGGTGGGTGGGACTTAAACTTCCCCTGCTAGTCTGTTTGCTGTCCCCCTTCCTTCAGAGTTTAGGTCTTGAAGAGAAAGACCGAGTCCAAGCCCTCACCTGCCCCCAGCACACACCCCAGGTCCCAGGCCCATACGCACTGCCAGTGAGGGGAGCGCAAGGACTCACCAGGGCAGCCTGGTGAGCAAATGTCTCCTTGGTCTTTTGTACGTCCGCCCTCCCCACATTCTTGGGTCACATGAAGCATTCATTTTTCTCTTTGTGGGTTTGAAAATGGCAGCCAGACCTTCCCTGATCTCTAGAATAGTTCCTCTTCCTGTTCCCTCTTGCTCTGGGCTGGCCTCTGCCCTTGGCTCAGGTGGCCCTTCGTTGCAGTGCCCCTGAGATTGGGGCCCAGGACACCGAGTGTGGGGTACACATGAGGTGAGAAGGACCAGGAGGAGCTGGAGGGATAGGGCCAGCTTCTGACTCCCACCCATGCCTGTGGGTGCCCCACAGCGCATGTCCGGGGGTGGGGTTGGGGCAGTGCAGAAAGGGGCTCCATACTCCTGGGCATCCCAGCCCAGGACAGTCTCCAAATATGCTGACAAAGCTGTTCCCTTTGGCCCCGACATTTTGCTGAAGTGTCTCAGGACCCAGAGCACGTGCTCTCTGGACCTGCTGATAATACCTGTTGACCTGCCACGTGGCATGGGCCTTGAGTGAACCATCACCTGGCTGAAGCCCTCCCGCCAGTCCCTGCACACAGGGGATCCTGCCCAGCCATGTGCTCAGCTGGGGCAGGCTGTCCTGGTGGGGCAGGTGTGGGGGAGTTCACCTGTGACCGCACCACCCCATCCGACCTTGCACGGCTGTACTTCTGGGCCTAGTTGCCATCTACGGAAAACCCAGAAACGGGAAAGGACAGTGCATATTTGGGGAGCCTCCTGGGGGATCATGAAGTCAATTCACAGGCTTAGATCCCCGAGGAGCCAGACGCAGGGCTAACAAGGCAAGAGAAAGCCCTGCTGGACACAGATATCCACTGCCATTTGCCTGCGCTGGGGATTGGGAGGGCTCTGATGTGCAGCATGTGAGAGTTGGGGGTGTGTGGGGTGCTGGCCATGGAATGCTAAGGTCCGGGGGGGCAGGGCTGCGAAAGGCCCCCAGAAGTAGAGAGCCCCACAGGGGAGAAAATATCTAGCTGAAGCCCCGAGAAAGCAGCTATTTCTGACCAGGCATTCAGGGGTCCTGTGGGAAAGCTGCTATAGCATCCCTCACCCAGACTCCTGCTTCTGCCACTGCGCTAACTAACCATCAGGTGGCTCTGGCCCACGTGATGAAGGGCCTGAATGGAGCCTTCTGGTGTAGGATGACCCACCTGCTGTCAAACAGAACCCCTCTGAGGGAGCTCTGACCTTCCCTCCTGCCACGTGGCCCAGGACCCATGCTGGGCCTCAGCACCCTCCTTCCTTTCCTCCTCTCCTCAGGAGCAGACAGCAACACTGAAGCCTCAGCCTTCGGCCCTCAGGCTTTCCCCCAAACCCTGACTGTTCTTGCTCCCTTTAGGCCCTGCCAAAACTTTGCTCCATTAGTGCAAGGCCTGAGTCTGTCCTGCTTCCATCAGGTACAAGGCCCAGCCTGAGCACAGGCTAAGGAAACACCTGTTAAATTGAGTGGAATTGTCCAGTGCTCATTGGCTTCCCACCTCTGCCGCCAAGGCCACACGTGGGGAGGCCTCTGGGTAGCAATGGACACCTTGCCCGCAAGGGCTTTCTCAGCAGTACAGGGATGTGCAATAGGTAAAATGGGACAAGAGCGAATATGCCCAGGATAAGCAGATTTCCCGGCATTTCTTTTTTGCAGGAGGTGGTGATACCCCAAGGATTCAGGCACCTGGGGAGTAAGTGCCTGGGATTGGGACAAAATTCTACATGGAGATGTGTACGGTGTTTGTGTGAGGCTGTACATGGGGTGTACTTGTATTTGAGGCTGTACATGGGATGTGTAAGTATGTGAGGCTGTACATAGGGATGTGCATGTGGGTAAGGTTGTACATGGGATGTGCAAGTGTGTGAGGCTGTATATGGGGGTGTGCATGTGTGTGAGATTGTATATGGGGATGTACATATGTGTATGCAGGGAGGAGCCTGAAGCTTCCATCTCCTGAGCCTGTGCCCTGGGTGAAACAGGTTCAAGAATGCCAATGGGCTATGACACAGCCGCAGGTAGTCTCTCACTCCTTCCTGTGCCCCCAAACCCAATTCTCAGTCCTCCCCTTGGTCTGGAAAGAACGAGGCAAACATTAGAAGGTTCTGGGGAGCCATCTGCCCTACAGCCCCACACAGAAGTGGGGGCTGGGGAGGTGGGATGAGGAAGCAGTACTCACAGTTTCCTGCATGGGGTGGCTGAGAGGCTTCTCCAGGGCAGCCATGTTGTTGGGCATGTCTGGAGGGTGGGAGAGCTGGGGGGGCCCGTGCATGAAGTCGTTCATGGACGTCCCGCCAGGGTTCCCATGGGGGAAGTCAAAGTTGCCGTGGCTCTGGTAGCTGTTGCCTGGGGGGAGCAAATGGGTGGAGTCACTGCAGGGAAGACAGCACCCCTGGGTTGCAGGCAGTGTATAAATTAAGAACCAAGTCCTGTCCTTCTGAGGCCCCAGTTGGCTCCTGCAGCCTCGGCATCCAGGCTTGCCATGGGCAGCGATGTGACCTTGTCCAGTGGGCCTTAGCCCCAGGGCCTGTGCTGCTCTACAGCTCTGAGGGGCCGAGTGGGAGAAAGGGGTCCTGGTCCCTGTGGGGCAGGGGACATGGAGTGAGGCCCACGTCTCAAGCCCCACAGTATATGCTGAGCTAGCCCCTGGACGTGCTTCCCCCAAAGCCACCACAGGGCTGCTGGGACGACCCTCCCAGAACAGGTCCGGATCTGCCAAATTCACAAAGAAAACTGCGTCAGAATTAAGACGACACCATTAGAAGCCAGCTGTCTGGCCTCCCGGCTGCTGTTCCCCAGCATGTGGCCTTGGTGAGAGGTCAGATCAGCACTCAGGGAAGCTGGACCCTTAGCATGCTGCAGACACAAGGTGGGCCACTGGCTGCGTGGGCTAGCCTCTCTGGGGCTGTATCACAGGAGCGTTGTGGACCTAAGAGCAGGATCCTATGAGAGAGCTGCTGCCCTATGTTTGAGGGGGTGGGTACTTTCTAGAAATGGCCATATGGTGAAGCTTGGTTTGGGCCGCAGAGAGTTTGAGGTCAGTGATGGTGACCTTGGTAGCCCAAGGCTGAAGCTCCAAACCCTGGCAGGGTGGGAGCGTTGCAGAGACAGGGACAACATCTATGTCACAGAGTTGAGGGGAGGGCAGAGAACTCCACGTGAGAGTAAGCACTGAGGCTGGGTAAAGGGAGGCAGTGTGCCCCAGCAAAGCAGGCTTGGGAGCCCCTGGGCTTGGCACCTGCCTGCCTGGAGTCGTGAGGCTCGCTCATGGGCAGCTCTTCACTCATGCTTCCCAGCTGGGCGCCAAACACAGGGTTGGATGGAACAGGCAGTTGGACTAAGATGGGAAGTGCATGGGCTGCCGTACCCTCAAGTCCAGTAATGTGGGACTGTCCTGGGTATATACCACATCTGCCTCTTCATTCTACTACCCCCCACCTCCTGCCACCATCAGCAAAGAAGTCCTTTGCCCCCAATGGGACCCCGGTGCTGCCCTCCTTGTTTGACGTCACCCACCTTGGTTGCTGTAGTCGTTGGAGTTGTTGGCCCCAGGTGGAGGTGGGAGTGGGTAGGGGGACGGGCCAGGGCCCAGGGCTGCGATCATCTCCATAACATTGGGCATGATCATCTGGCTGGGACTCATGGTCTTGAATCGCTTGGAAGGGATGCCGTCAGGGTCATCCTTAATGTGCAGGTCTGACTTGATGGGCACTGGCCGCCAGCTGCACGTGGGGTCGATGGTGACCTCTTCAAACTCGGAGCTGGGGGAAGAAGGGGCAGAGCTGTGAGTAGGAGGTGTCCCTGCCCAGGTCCCTTGCCCTAGGCCTATGACAAAGGTATGCGGTTTTTACATCATGTGAGAGATAGGGAGACTGAGGCTAGGAAAAGCAAGTGGCTGGTCACTGGGCAGCTGGCTTTACTCAGGAAGTGGCTGTTGGGGGCACTGTCAGCTTCCTATTCTGGCTGAGTTTGGTCCTTTCTGGAAAGTGCAATTGCCCCCAGGTACAGAAGCCACAAAGGTAAAGTCAAAGAAAGGTGAGAGATGGGTAAGTGGTTTTCCAGCCCAGGGTGTCAGGGATGTTGACACACTCACTCACCCAATCCAGGCGGCGCCCCTCCCCCCTCTTGCTGGGAGCCACTTACTGTTGGATGGCATTCAGGATGCCCCACATGTACTGATCCACCTCCAGGCCTTCCAGCAAAGCAGTTTTACTGGAAAAGGAGAGAAAAGGCTTGACCATGCGCCTGGACCCTAAGGGGTAGGGGCACAGCCCATCCCATCCACTGTGTCAACCACACCCCATGCCCACTGCTGGTTATGCTGCAGGTGCTGCCAGGAGG
This sequence comes from Lasiurus cinereus, assembly GCA_011751065.1. Lineage (NCBI taxonomy): Eukaryota > Metazoa > Chordata > Mammalia > Chiroptera > Vespertilionidae > Lasiurus > Lasiurus cinereus. The sequence goes on from JAAGEH010001336.1 coordinate 21,813, forward strand.
GGAGTGTGACTAGGTATAGCTCCTGTCATCCCAGCCTCTGCTGTATGTGGGTTCTCACTAGCTTTTAGGGCTGGCAGAGGTGCCGGACCCCAAAGAGCAGGGCAGGAGGGAGGCCTGAGGAGCTCCGTTGGGGTGGGCATCACTCACTTGCACACAGGACACCGCCAGGTCCCTCTCTCACAATTTAGCTGCAGGTATGATTCCAGGTCAAAGCACTGTAGAGGCCAACAGACAGACAGACAGATGGACAGACAGAAGAGATCAGGACTCTGACACTGCTTTTATGCAATGTTACTGTTCCTTAGACCCTATGAAGGCCTCTCACCAGGGAGGGAGCCATAAAGAGATGCAGGGCTGGCTGTTGGGTGCGGTTACACGCCTCTGCCCAGCCCCCCTGTGCCTACATCCTTCCTGATTCCTCCACAGCCTACCCTCACGGGTGGTGCCTTTGACTGCCCCTCTTGCTGGGGCTAGGGGCAGTATGGACTCCAGTGTTCCATCTGCCTGGCCCAGTTACTGAGGACACATGTGTTCCAGTTCACCAGCATGTCAAATAAGTGACCAGATGTCCATCTTGCCCACATCATTCTCCCATAGGAAGCTCTGGAAGGGTGAGTGGGAGGGTGGGGCTGAGAAGGCAGCTGGCCCAGCCCGAAGCCTATTCTCCTGCTCACTCCACAGCTCCTCCCGAGGGCTTCCCACACCCCTCTTCTGGGATTCCTTTCCTGAGCAGCCCCAGCACAGTGAACCCTGCCAGCCTGGGCTGCCCACATGTGCAGTGTCTGCTGAGGCCACCCGGACTGTGACGGTCACTCATTTCCTGAGCACTGGCTTGGGCAAGGCCCAGGAACATAGCAGTGACCAGGCAGAGGTGTCCCTGTCTCAGGTCCTGAACCAGCCGTGGCTATATGGGCGAGATTTCATCTGCCATCTGCCGGGGCAAAAATAGCCTAAATCCAGTTCTACAGCCTCCTGCCCCAGCTCTGAGCACGCAGATGCTCAAAGAGTAAATGATGATTTATGTGGTAGAATCATGGCTGGTGGATACTGTGTCCTTCAGAGGTCAGAGGCAGGCCTTGTGGCCCCATGCCGACCCCTCACCACCCCGGCAAGACAACAGCGGCTCTGCGGACGGCTCACCTGGACGTGCTTGCAGTCGTGACCTCGAGCAGGCAGCTGGATGCGCCGGAATGTGATGGGGCACTTCAGAGACACTTTGATGGCCGTCTGCTCCACGCCATCTTCCCCGTTGAGGGTTGTGTTGCCTGATGAAGCTGCTACACTGCTGAAATTCCGCTTGACTGTGGTGTGGGAGGGACAGGTGGGTGAGGAGGGCAAACCCTGCTCCACACCCCCCTCCCCACTTCCTTAAGCAGCTGAAACTTTGGTTCTCTAACCCCACCCTAAAACTGGTAGGTTCTGTGAATAACTAGCCAAGGGAGCTCTGCCTGCAGGGTAGCCCAGGCCACCCTGCACTCTGCAATGGCAGCCCCATGTATGACACGTGTGTGGTGCACGGGCACCTGGAAGGGACCGTGTCAGTGCCCCAGGCTCTGCAGAACGAGCCCCGTCTTCCCAAGAAGGGGACTTTCTGCAAAACTTGCAGAAACCCCCGTCTGGCACTTCTCCACTGATTTTCTGGGTCAGCGGAGCCTCCTCAGGCGTTTTTGCGTTTGTGAGTGTGGCAATGAGAACGGACAACGGACTGCCCGTCAGGATTCTTGGGAGCAGGAGGCACCGTGCAGCATAATCACAGGGAGGAGCAGGAGAGCACCTCCCCGCATGGCGCTCCCAGAACGGTCACCTGGGAACTCCTCCAAAGGAATGGACTCTGAGACAGATCGTTCTGTCTACAGTTAGGCATGAGCTCCTGGGGCCTCCCTCCCAGTGAAGATTCCTCCCTCTCTAAAACTTCCCAACCTTCCAGATGCTCACCTCCTCTAGGAAGACCACCTGGCCTGTCTATACCACAGGACAGTCTTGTGTTAACCAGCCTCACATCCTGTGATGTGCACCAGGTGTGTCAGGATTCCCACCGGGTCCTACAGTTCCCTGCTCATTGGATCATCGCATGGACCCAGAGGAGGGCAGGGGCCAGGGCTAGGGTGCGATGTCAAGGACCACTCAGGGCCCCAGGGTGTCACACAGGGAACCAAAGGTCCTTGGTGGACCATGCCTGGGAGGCTGGGGTCTGGTTCTCACTCACTTTTGGTGATGCAGTGCTCAGCGGGCAGGAGGCGCTTCTTGAGGAGGCCTTGCAGCACGGAGCGCACGGACGGCCGGTGGACCAGTTGCAGCACGAAGAGGTGGGACTGCAAGGAAGAGTGATGTTTGGTTCTGTCCCACGGCCCCCATGGCCCACCCACCTGTAGCCTCTTCCGCTGCCCTTGTACCCGAGGCTCCTAGAGGCCCTGTCCACAGTGACACACTTCAGGAGCAGGTGCCCTGAGACCTAGGCGAGAAAGCCCTCAACGACCAGGATGTGTCCTTGGACCTGGGGGTCACTACCTAGGAGCAGCTGCCTTTGCTCTAAGCCAGTGGTCGGCAAACTCATTATTAATCAGAGCCTAATATCAACAGTACAATGATTGAAATTTCTCTTGAGAGCCAAATTTTTTAAACTTAAACTTCTTCTAATGCCACTTCTTCAAAATAGATTCACTCCCCGTGGTATTTTGTGGAAGAACCACACTCTGCCGACCACGGCTCTAAGCCAACAAGGCTTTGACAGACCCTGAAGCACTCTGGGATGGGTCAGGGGACACTCGGCAGCAGGACTGGAGCCTGCCTCACTTCCCAGCCCTGCCCAACACTGCCCCCCCAACCCCATGCATCCTCCACCCTTTCTGCTTGAGAGTGTCTCTATCTTCACTCCTCCAGGAATCCTTCCAGGACTGCACACCCCAAGTCCCCACAGGTTCTTCACTCTGAGAGCATCCCATCCTGTGACTCCTATCTCCAGGAGGCCTCACAGCCCCAATGCTCATAAAGTCAAGACCAAAGCTTTTCCCTCTCCTGTGTCCCGAGAGGCTCCAGAACAAGGCAGGCGATGCACTTCCATGCAAGCCCTTGTGCCAAGCCCTGGTCTCTGGGGACAGAGGTGTGGCTCAGATGTGGCCCTAGAGCGATGAGTCACAGGTCAGGGACACACACACGTGATTCTGAGAGAGGATAGACTGAGGAAGGGAAAGAGTTGATAACTCCAGACTTGGTGGAGCTGGCTTGAGGGAAAAAGGTGACGAGAATATAACAATTTCTTGTGATGAAGTCCAGCTTTGAGGGACACAGAGTCTAGGGGGGATGGAAGGAGGGGCCAGGAGGAGGGGCCTATAGGAGGCTGTGGTATAGGGGAGAGGCCAGAGCATAGCGGCCTCAGAGGCTTTTATTCCATAGCCCAGGGTCTCTGTATGTTTCTGTGGGGTGTTCCTGAAAGATCACTGCAGGGGCTGTGGGGATAGGGCATGGAGACACCCAAGGACAGTGCTGCCCACACACTCACACAGCAGCAGGCCGTGACGGTGATCTGGATGGTGTTTCGGCCTGGCTGGCACACGTGCTTGAGGTGCAGGGGCTTGTGGGAAGTCTTATTGTCACCGCGCTCGATGGTGAGGGGCGTTGCGTTCACGCTGACCTGCACTGAGGCCGGCCAGTTGGTGTTCATCTGCCGGTCCTCGTGGTGGTAGCACTTGAACTGCAGCTCCAGGTCAGACCTGGGGGTGAGGCAGGGTGATGTGGGGCTCAGGTCGGCTCTGCCAGGGGGCTGCCCATGGCCTCCATGACACCTTGCTAGGCCACGCATCCCGAACTCAATACAACCCCATGTGTCATGCAGACTTTATTCTTGTCCTCAACTGCTCCCCCAGCCTTCCCAAGCTCTCATCTCTCACCCTGGATATTCCTGTTGCTCCCACCTCCAATCAAAACCCATCCCAACAACCCAGTTCCCCCCATAACTCCACATACCCATTCACTCTAGCCACCACCCCACCCCTCCTCCAGCCATGATTTCCAGCCCCTACTCTATAAAGGCAATGCCTGCCCCCTTCTCCTCCCAGGACAGGGGCAGAGGAACAAAAAGACACTAATTTGACAAGATCACCTAAGAGGCTGATTATGCCCATTGAAAGGCTCCTGTTTAATGAGAGAAGCACCCAGGCCAGGGTGGTGTCTTAGTCCCCCCAAGTGGGCCTTGGAAGACACAGCAGTAAAGGGAGTCCCCACGAAACCAGCAGTGTCCACAAATGCATGAAACCCAGCAGGGCTACAGGAAACCTGGTAGACAAGAGCACTCATGGGTAAGGAGGGGTGGGTGAGCAGGGCCCTGCACCAGAGTCTCTCCCCATTCCTGTTGAGCCCCTGAGCGGCATGGCCTCATGGCACCCTGGCCCTTACTGCAGCCTGCTCAAGGAGGTTTGTGGGCAGATGTGTGCATGCCCCATCTCAGACCCATGTCTTGCCTCGGAAGTGCTCACTGGGCAGTTGAGCAGTTCTGGTCATAGGCATGGCATGGAATTGAGTCCTGACTGAGGAGGAAGGACTGCTGGCATCCAAGAGACCCAGGCCCATGTCCCAGTTCCACCCCTTGCCAGCTATGAGAACCCATCTCCCCACACCCCTAAGCTAATCAGCCTCTCTGGCATCCATTTCCTCATTGTTAACCAGGTAAGCACAGCCTACTCAAAAGGTCAAAGATCAGGCATGGGAGGCAGGGAGCACAGGGCCTGGCCCAGCAGGGACCTCAAGCTGCTCCGGCACCTATCCTGGCATCTGAGCAGCAGCCCCGCCAGGTGGCTGCAAGGCTTGTCTGTTCTGCCCCATCCAGCCCATCCCTGCACATTCCTGCTGAGGCCACAAGGAGCTGCTCTCAAGTCCCTCTTGCCAGCTCAGGGCCTCTGCCATGTAACACCCTGAGCTTGGCCTTTAGGTCTGGGAAGTCGTCACTGACCATTCTCTTGGGACTGGGTGAGTGACAGCTCTCCCTCAGGCCACTGGGGAAGGTATCTTGTTTGTCTCTCCTGCACCTTCAGGTTCCCCATGACATCCCCAGGGCCTTGCGCACAGAGGGCCAGTCAGTTTGCTGAACAGGGGAAGGTGGCAGGCTGATGTTGCCACCAGGACCTTCTCCACCCAGCCTGGGCCTGTGCCCTGCCCTGACACTCACCTCCACATCAGCGTCTGGTGGACTGTGGGCCGCAGGTGAAAGACATGGTTGCTGACGGCCAGGTTGTGCTCAAGGCGGAAGGGCTCCAGCACCACACCATCCCGCACGGGGAACGTGAGCCGCAGCTCGTCATTGTGGGTGGCTAGGTGGGGGAGGAGCCGATGAGCCACAGGCCTCTGGCCACCATGGATGCACAGAAGGGTGGGGCTCACTCACCCACATGACATACAACCTTGGCTGCATGCTCAGAGACACACACAGGTGTGGGTGCAAACACGGCCACAGAAGCTGAGCTGTATGGTCCAGCACACACCAGTGAGCCATCACTTCTGCCCGTCTCCAGGCCCCATCCTGCTCATCCCTGTCTCCTCCTCCAGCCCACAGGCTCCCTGCTTTGGAAGCCCTGGCTTCCAGCCCCTTCCCAGCTGCCTCTCCCCCAATCTCAGGTGTTAGGGAAATGATGAGGGCTGCTGGCAGGTGGTGAGGATGCTGGCAGCTGAACCTCAGATTTCCCTTCTGGGTGTAGCTTTCAAGCCCTCCTGCCCTTTCTACATGCCCAGTCCCCAAAGGCAGGCCAATTTCCAAGCCCCTGGCTCCTGGCCGGACACAGGTAGGGAGAGTGGGGCGCTCACCTGGGGGTGGTGGCAGAGCACTCATATTTGGCTTGATGTCAGGCGGGAAGGGTGGCTTAACATCTTGGCTGGGGGACAAGTATGGGGGGATGCTGCTCCCGGGGGTCATGGGGGGTGTGGGATTTCCTGGAACAGGTGAGTGGGGGTAATTTGCCACAGGAACTGGCCTGGGAGGCTGGAAGGAAAGAGAAACCACACATCGGTTATGGGGTCACAGAGATAGAAGGATCCATGGCTGTGGACATATACCCCACCCAACCCAGGTTCTAGGCTATGAGCCCTGCTCCCCCGAGAGAGCAGAGCCCCTGGAAAAACCACTCCTCCCTTCCTGACTGCATCCAGGCTTCTGACCCCGTCAGAAAACGGGTAGGAGGTGCAGGGTCCCCCAGCCCATTTATCAATGGGGGCCCAGGCCCTGGATGATGGAGACTTGTCTGATGTAACCTTGGGAGGAAAGAACTGGGTCAAGCCCAGGGTTCCCACTCCCACATCATGACTCTGGGCCAGCCCACTGGGGGCTCCAGACAGAGCCAAGCCTGAAGCATCATAGGGCAGTGGCTCCCCAGAAGCCCCTCTCCCTTTCTCTCTTAGTCCCCACTTGCTTTCTTCCAGGACTGGCCAGATCCACCCCTCCTGCCCACCACCCCCAGAAGCTGTAGATTCTCTGGCCAGGCATGTGCGCCTCAGAGCAGATGACCCAAGAGCACACCCATCCCCAGATCCCCCTCACATGCAGAGGCTGGGGTGAGAGCAACACTCAGCGTATATAGTTCCTAAGACAAAAACTACGCACCCTATTGACGTTCCCTTGACTGTAGTTACTGTAGCTGCTTCCAGAGAAGGTGTTATTCTGCCCATTAAACTGCTCCGGCTGTTAAAGCAAGATCAAGAGCACCGTGAACGGAGAGAAAGCTGTTCTCCCTCCTGCAATGAAATCTGCAGGAGTTCAGGGGGTGCTGAAGAGGCCCCAGTGCTGGGTGGGGAGCAGAGGGGGTAGAGTAGGTCACCCCCTGGGGGCAGCATTCCCCTTCTCTCTGTCCATAGTTATTAACTTAGCAAAAGAGCTTACAAAAACACAAACATTATTGTGCCGAAGTTGGAGCAAAAATAGTAATGCCACCGGGCAGGTGGCATTGTCAGTTGACATAATTCCTTGGCAAATACATGTAAGCCATTTCCAGAGTCTTCTCCTCTCCTGAGAATGCACTTTATTATAACCCCAAAGAAGGGAGACATAATGTGCCTGAAGACATTCATCATAGTATCATTTCAAAAGCATCATGTCAGAAAAACCCAATGTCCACCAGAAAGGAGAGATAGATATGGCAGTTACCTCAGGGGAACACTAGGTGGCCTGAGCAAGTGCAACCACAAGACACTGAGGAAACAAGTGGCATGATCACTATCTTATGTCAATGACAGAGATTAAACAATTATACCCACACCCTGGCCGGTTTGGCTCAGTGGATAGAGTGTCAGCCTGAGGACTGAAGGGTCCTAGTCTCTATTCCAGTCAAGGGCACGTAACTTGGTTGCAGACTCTTGGCCCTGGTCGGGGGCATACGGGAGGCAACCAATTGATGTGTCTCTCTCACATCAGTTTTTTTGTCTCTTCCTCTCTCTTCCACTCTCTCTAAAAATCAATGGAAAAAATATCCTCGGGTGAGGATTAAGGAAAAAAAAATCACAGCCACAACAACTGTACAACATGTTGGACATGCATGTGGAGAAACAAGGCTTTGATGAAGTGTTAATGTATTCAGGGTGCTTTCCCTTTAAAAGACGTATTTCCTTTATTGTTATTATCTTGGGTGTGCTGCAAATAGAGGAGAAGGAAAACCATCATGTGAGCTGTGAGAAGAGGAACCAAGAGAAGCCAGTCTGGCCTCTGGCCACTACATGTAGGGCTCCAAGCAAGGACACACCTGGCACTTGCAGGGTCACCTACGCCTAGAAGACATGGCGGGTGGAGTGTAGGGGGACTCACCTTGTAATACTGCCCCATGTTGACCGTGGGGGGCGGGTACTGCCCGGTGCTCGGCTGGCTGGGCATCCTTTGCCCGGGGTAGTTGGGTGAGGTGAGTGGCCGTGGAGGGTTGGGGGTGGGATACTGGCCTGGCTGTGTGGGGAATTGGCTGTTTGGTCCATATTGCTGGTTTCCATAGTTGGGCTGTGGCAGCAGAGAAAGAGCAGGAAGTCGTCAGTGTCCGGGACCTGAGCCTCTGCCTGGACTGCCAGGACCGCCCACCTCTCTCATCCGTCCCTGCCGTTTCCCACCCGCAGAATCCCTCCCCACCTGGAAAGGGAGGTGGAGCCTAAGATTGGGGCGCTTCTTGCCTGGACACACGGGGACATTACATTCTGTCCATCTGGCTAGAAGCACCATGCCCTCTGAACTCAGGGTACCGCTAAAGCCTCTTGTTAACACTGTTGTGTGGGGGCTTGTGTGTCTCTCTCCTGGTGCTTGGTATGTGACGGGCACACAGACCACAGGCTGCACCTCCAGAAAGGTGACCCCACACTGTATCTGAGGCTGTCTGGAGGGCAATGTCCTCACATGACACACTGTGTGGAACACACTGTTTAGTTCTGGGCCATCTGCGCAGAAGTCAGGAGACCAGGGTGGTGAAACCCTCTCAGGGGAGGCACTTAGAAGGGGAAGGGAAGGGAAAGGAGGGGAGAGGAGACAGATCCAGAGAGGGGGAGGGGCAGGCAGGGGCATGGTCCTCAGAGGGCTATGAGGTGGCACATGCCACTTCTGCTCATGCTGGTCTCCACCCTCCAGCCACCTTCCCCATCAGTAAGATCAAAATCCTCCAGGCCACCCAGACCCCCAGCCATTATGACCTGCAGAGTCAGTTCTTTCTCCTCCCCTGTTTGCTGACAGAGGTCTTGGAGACACTCTGTCCCAGTGCCTGGCACAAAACAGGTCCTCAATAAACACTCAAGTGAATGAAGGAAGGACCGGATAAAGCACAGAGGTGGGAGGTGACTGTCAGCGCCAAGGAACTCTAACTCGGTGCTGTGAATGCAGCTCTGTGTCAGTGAGGTCGCCACCACATCCCTGGATGCTTCGGCCTGCCCCCCCCCCCCCAGGCTGGAGAAGGGATCCTGTATGGGACAGGGGCCCTGATTCAGGCCCACCCCAGGAACCCAGCAGTTCACAGAATGTGCAGGCTGTGTCACCCAGTGTCACAGCCCAGAGTCAGGCACTTTGCACCGGGTCGGCCCAGCATTCTAGGGAGAGGATGATCTAGCAAAAAGAATCAAGAGCCTCTGGTGGGCCCTGCTGCGACAAGACAGCAGGGAGCGGGGCCCTGGGCCGATGTCAGGCTGATGACTGGGAAGCCCCCACCACCTTTTCCATGGACAGCTCCTTGGGTGCCAGCAGTCCTGCTGGCCAGGCTACAGAGGCCCCTGTGGCCCAGAAAGTGGGGACGACAGGAGTTTGAGCGCAGAGAAGGCTGAGAGGGCTGAGCACAGAAGTGAGGCCAACAGCACAGAGGTCCCCCGAGAACGGCCAGGCTCTTGGGGGCCAACTGCCTCCTGGCCCCTTCCTGAACTGGCGCCAACCTGAGGGCTCCTGGGTATTTTTGGAGATCTCTGACCTCTCCCTGAGAACTCAGGACACCTCCCAGTGGCCAACCCACCTGCTAGCTCAAGCTAAGGTGAACGCAGAGGAACCCCACAACCTTTCAGGGCCTTGCGGTCTTAGGGCTTTAAACGCACTGTGAGCCCCAGCTGAAGGCCACAGTTCCCAGACAAAGGGGTGAAGCTGACCCGAGAATGGGCACACAAGCTGAGTGCTGGGAGATGCTCAGAAGGGCTCTGTCCATTGGAGAAATCAAGGCCGCCTGCCTGAGGGATGTGTGCCAGCCCAGGGTTCTGGGGTCCCTGTGTTTTTTACAGCCGACCAGACAGGCCACTTGCTACAGCCTGTAGTCCGAGTGCTCCCTGCAGGCCTGGGGACACCCCCCAGAAGACCTACCCTGACCTCACTTGGAGCCCCATGTGGGTCCCTGCTCAGGCCGATCTTTCCTACTGAAGCCCCAGATCCCAGAGGCAGGCGGTGTGGATCTGACTTTCCTCAATCTTCACACGCTGTGGCCCAGCTGGCTGGGCAGGCTGCAGAGCAGCTGACTACTGATGGAAATACAATGTCTGCCTTCCAACCTCCTCTCTGATGTGGCCAGTCTTTAATATTTCCCAGCTTTTGTCTCACCTCTCACTCTTGGAGGGGAGTGGGGAAGCCCTGATGCGGGCGGGAGGCTGTGGGCCTATGGAAGTGTAGTTCCTTACCAAAGTGTCCCAGCTCCTGTCTGCATTAGACAAACGTGAACGCTAACAGAGGCCACGGCTTGTCAAGGGCCCTCCCTCGCCAGCCCAGGGCGAAGCTCCTCATGTCTCCTCACTCAAGTCCCACCCTCAGAGGAAGGCTAGAGCGCCACTGCCTTTCCAGGTGACGAGGCTAAGCCTCAGGGAGGACTTGCTTAAGGTCTCCCAGCGGGAAAATGGCAGACCTGGGCTTAAACCCAGGAGCCCCTGATTCCTCTGGGCCACAAAGGCCTCCGTAGCCCGGCCAGCAGGGCTGCTGGCACCAAGGTTTTCCAAGGGGCTCAATCCCTTCCCAAGGTACTTCCCACAACCCCTGGGTCTTCAAGCCCCAGGATCCTCCCTCCTCCAACCCTGCCAATCCCCTGCCTGTGGTCACACTCACCTCTCCTGGGTATGGCCTCTTTATGCTCTGAATGGGAAGGGACTGGGGCCGGGGGCCCGGGTAGGTCTGCTGGGGCATCCGCTGCCCATGTGTGCCAAAGGGGCTGATGCCGGGCGGCCGGGGCTGGTTCATGCCCATGGGAGGGCCACTCATCCCGGAGGGTGTCATGCCAGCTGCCATGCTTGCAGGGTTCATGCTGCCCCCCATGGAGGCAGGCCCCCGCGGCCCGGGCTGGTTCATGAATTGGTTGTTATACGCCTGGGTGGGACCCATCTGGAAAGAGGAACAGACCTTCAACGGGAGAAGAAGAAGAAAAAAAAGAATAAAATGCCACATGCATTGAAAGTGCAGGGAGGGAAGGGTAGGGAGGTGGGGGGCTTGGGGAGGGGGACACTTTCCTGTGTGGTTGCCTGGTGATCAGGACCCTAGGAGCAGCCAGCCTCCTGGGCTCACTGCTGCCCTCTGCAGACCACACAGGAAAGATGCAGCCCGAGGAGTTAGGGGTGGGCATGGTCACTCCAATGCACAGGCAGCATTTCCAGGGAGAGGCAGGCAGGAAATGGTAAGAGGGTGCAGGGGCAGGCAGAATGTGGGAGGATGGAGGAGGAGGAGGATGGAGGCAGGAGCCCCTTTCCTGGAAGCCCTGGCCCCACCCTTGGTCCTTGACCAGTGGAGATACACCCTCCATCTAGATGTGGCCCAGTTCCTACCTCGGCCCACCAGCCCTATTGTCCTCACCCCCATACCTGTCCTGCATTCCTGTGGGGGCTGCCCCCTCCTCAAACCCCACCCGGTCCTTCTGAAGGTCAGGAGGGCAGAGCGAGGACCTGGGCAGAATTCACAGATGCTGACTAGGAGAGCAATGGCCCTCAGAAGCACCCAGGGGACAAGCTGGTGACAAGGCTGTGCTAGACATGGAGCCCCTCTTTGGGGAATAGCGGCCCAGAGAGCAATATAGAACCTCTGCCCACATGCAGACACACACACTACACCCAACCAGACACATCCACACCCTAACACAATCTCCATGTGCTCCCACGAAAACCCAATGTATCCCAACACCATCAGCTCCCTCAGCATACACAGCTCCATAGGCACCAACACCCCAGCTTGGATACCCGGGGGCTCTCTGCCGAGCTGGCTGGGTGAGACTGGACCAGGACTAGAGGGGCCCTTACCGGTCCATATTGGTTTATGTCCTTATTCTGCGTCTCCTGCAAGGCTGCCACAGTGGCAGTGGCTGTGGCCGTGGCCGTGGCTGCTGCTGCTGCCACTGCAGCTGCGGCGGCAGCGGCAGCCGGCTGACTGAAGTCAGCAGGCGGCCTAGTGTGCGGAGGGATGCCCATGCTTGCAGGGGCATTGGGACCTCCGGGGTAACTGCGAGGGAGAGAAGGGAAGAGTTAGATATGGCCTGGGCTGGGAGGGAGAAGATGGGGCCTTTCGAGGCCCTCCTGCCCTCTGTGGGGGAGGTGTCTAGACTCAGAGCCCAGAGGGGACAGGGGCCTCTTGCGGGTCAGCAGCCATTCATGCTGCTTGGCGCCCACTGAGCTGCTGTGTTCCTGGAGCCCTGGCTCGACGTGGCTGACACTCACTGTCATGTGCATTAAATCACTGAACCTTGTCTGCCCTGCTCAGCCCTGGAGGAGGATATGAAATCTCAGAGAACCTGAGCAACACACCCAGAGCCCTCTAGACATGGGTGGGCTGACGATACAGCTTCAGGTGTGTATGGCACCTGTGTTTAACCACCTACTGCGTTGGTACCTGGCAGGGCTGTGGTCAGCCCTGGAAGCTGGAGAGGGGTGAGGTCAGAGCAGGGCAGCAAGAGGAGAAATGGGGCACCTCCACCCCACCCATGTCCCTGGAGCACCTCCTGGGGGGGGGGGGGCGGTTCCTTGCCCTTCCCCCTTCCTGTGAACCGGGGACTCTCAGCCTCTGCACAGCTTGGCCTCTGTAAGCAGCAGGCAGGGCTGAGCTCTCAAGCGCCGTCTGTAGCTGCCCTTGAACTTCCCTAATCCAGCTTTCAGTGTCTTCCAACTTACAAGATGTGAGGAGGAGGCACACTTTGAGGAATGGGGTCCTTCTATCCCCATGGGACTGATAGCTGTTACTATGCCACCCAGCTGCTGTGGGCCAGGGATCAGTGGCCCAAGAATGTGGGACAACTATGTCCCTTCATCTGATGGGACGGCTGGGGGCAGAGGTGCCTGGCTCATCTGCCCTACAGGCCAGAAAGACTTAAATCGGACTCTTCTGCCTAGATGAGGGGAAGAGCAGGGTGCCTGGTGCTTTGAGGCTCACCTGGCCCCGAAGCCCCCGCTGCCAGGGTAGTTGGGCCGGCCGTACATGCCCTGCTGGATGTAGGGCTGTGCGGGACCCGCCTTGGCTGAGAACTGCTGCTGCTGCCCAGCAAACTGGGGGGAGTTGAGGCCAGGGTTGCTGGTGGTCATGCCTGACGCCATGGGGTTGCCGCCTGGATTCATGGGGTTGTTGGCATTGGCCATAGGGTTCCCGAGGACCTGTGGGCAGAAAGGATGGCTGTCACTCGATCGAGTAACCCCGGTGACATGGAGAGAACAAAGAAGAAATGGGGAAAGGACGGTGGAGAAAATGAAGCAGAGGGAGGGCAAAAGAGGAAAAGGAGAATAAAGGGGGGCATCTATTGTGCCCAGAGAGCATGATCAGGGGAGTAACCCAGCCAGAAACAGGCAGCAGAGAAAACCTCAGCCGGTGGGGAAGCGAGGAGCTGGGCCTGCACCGGGCGGCAGGAGGGGAGGCAAAGTGGCCTGGATGCCCTGGCCACGCAGAAGCCCTGGTGGCTTCCATGTGATGGCAACGAGAAGCCCAACTTGGCAGCGATGGAGGGCAGCAGAACCCTGGCTGAGGGCCCCTGTGGCCCAAGACCCCAGGTGATTCCTTCTAGGGCAGTACTAGCCCTGAGCCGGCCTCGAGGCCATGGTAGGGAGGGACGGAGGTGGGGCCAGTAGAGAGGAAGGAGTGGAGAAAAGAGGAAGGCATGCGAGTGGGAGGCAGGGCTCACTAGGGACTTGTTAGAGTTTAGGCTTCACATTTTACTGAAATCTAACCCAGGTTATCCAGGGTCAAAGACCCCAGAGCTGGAGCCCTGATCTCATTAACACTCAGGCAGTCCTTCTGTTTACCCAACCAAGGAACCATGGGCTAGGGAAGAAGCCCTGCTGTCTCTCGGTGAGATGGAAGCTATTCCCCCAGAAAGGCCCTAGGATGGGGCAGTGCCCAGGGGCCAGGTGCTGCCCTCCGGAGGCAGGTGTGAGCCCATCCTGGGTGGAGGTGTGCCCATGGCTGGGTGTGCCTGAACTCTGGTCTTCTATTTGGGCAGAGCCTGGGATAGCAAGGAGGGCTGGCCTGTGACCCGAGGGATGGTCTCACCTAGAGGGGCTAGGGTGAGGGCCAGACAGGCTCTTACCTGGCTCTGGGATGTGTTGGTTACTCCCCACACCGTGGTGACCACAGAGAGGGAGCCGGGAGGCTGGTTGGTATTCTGCTGCCAGGGGACAGGGTCATAGGGGAATGACCCATCACTGCAAAGGGAGACAGAGGGGTTCTCAGGGGCTGCGGACACTGACCAGGTAAGGGCGTGCCTACCACCCTTCCGTGATCTGCGGCTTCCAGCCAAGCCTAGGCAGTTCTGCATCCCCAAGGCCTAGCACGGAAGCCAGTGCAGGACAGGTGTATCTCAAATGGTGACAGACTGCAATGGTGACCACCACTCCCACCACCCCCATCACTGAAGAGGGGCCCCCAAGCTGTCTGTGTCACCGGAGCCTGAAGTCCACAGGCCACACTACAGAGGATGAAGAGAGAGACTGCAGGCTGACTCGAAGCGCCCCCTGCAGCCACACTCAGTCTCTAAGTGGCTGTCTAGAACGATCCCTGGCTCCCCCACACCAGCTTCCCCTCGGAACTTCCCGGGCTCTTCTCAGAAAAGGTCAGAAGGCCCCAGCCTAAGTGCTGGCTCTCCCCCTTCCTCCCCAGCCCTCATGGGGGGCTGCCTGCCCGCCCGGCCTGTGTGGCCGTTGGAAGGAGCATCCTCTGTCACGTTCTTCCCACTCCAGACTACAGTTCTAAGCCACCTCTCCTGCCTGCCTCTGTGCTCACCCGCTAGGCTAAGCACTCTAGTCCCCAAGACTGGGCACAGTCAGAGGTTTCCATTGCCCCCAGGTTACAAGGCAAAGTCCAAACAGACACTGCGAAATGGCTTAACAGGACCACACTCCAATGCTTCCCGCCTTGGCTCCCCCCCTGTCCCGGAGCACCCTCCGCCCCTGCTGTTCCCACGTCTTCCTAGTCACCTTGCTAGGCCCAGAAGGACCCATCTTGTTTGGTGACAACTCTCGAAGAACCCCCAAACACCAGAGACCAGGACCTAGCCTCAGGCCCAGCCCCACACACAGTAAGTGCTCAATAGTGGTTTCCTATTATTAGCAGCCATGGTGCAGGCAGAGAGTGAGGCCCAGCACACCCAGGGGAGAGAGGATCCAGGCACAGCCCCAGAGAAGGCTGGCAGGGTCCCAGCCCCGGGGGTGCCAGGCTGGGCTGCCTCGTCCCTCAGCCTCTCCCACACTGACTTTCTGGCACCTTGCACACAAGACCTATCCCCCAGGAAGAACATATGGCAGAGCGCCCAAAATTGGGGTCCCACCTTGGCCCATGGCATTCCGGAAGGAATGAGGCCTGCAAGGCGGCCCTGTTGGGTATTTGGGGGAGCAGCTCTGGAGGAGGGTGGCATGGCAGAGGGCATTTCATGCCTCCTTCTGGCTTGTGCCTTCGTTGCAGGAAGTCAGCAGAAGACAAAGATCTTCCCTCACACACGGAGGCCAGGACTTCCAGGAGGGAGTGCTGTCCTGTGCCACAGGCATGGAGGGCTGCGGGGGCTCTTGCACCTGCTCCTTGCCAGATGGAGCCCTTGGCAGTGTGGGTGGAGTTGGGTGGGCACCTGCTGAGGTGTTCAGGCTGAAGGGCAGGACTGTGTCACCGTGTGCCCATACTTGTTCTTCCCTTGCCTGGGCTTCCCTCTTATCTCTGCTCACCAGTCATTCCCTAGCGGGCCTGTCCCCCGTCCTGGTGTGAGAGCAACCCCACTCCATCCCTCTCCTCTTGCCCTGCCTGTTTTGGTAGCCTGTTTCCTGATCCTGACTTTTCCCGGTTCAGGGACCAGGTGCACGTTTGCGAGCCTGATGCATTCAGCATCCTCCTCTGTAAAAGTGGGCCTAAGCATGGCGCCTCCCCTACCCCCATCCACTCAGTGTTTTCCAGATGCTGCTCACGAAACACGAACGGGTCATGACATCAAACGGGTGCTGGGGAAAAGAGGGACCAAAACAAAGCAATCAAGCGAGATCACTCGGTAAGGCTGAATGCTGTCCTTGACCTTATGTCTTGATTTCATAAACAGTATAGATGCGCCCTGGGTCACGGTGTGATGTGCACATTCACTGTGGGTCAGGTAGGCTTGAACAACACAGGCCTTGGCAGTGCGCCTGAGGTGAGTCAGAGGAGAATGCAGACAGAGGCTTTCTGAGCTGGAAAGTGACCCAGACTCTGGCGTACTCATGACTCCAGGGGAAAAGAGTGGGTTGAGAACTGGGGGAGAGGAGCTGCTTTCAGGGACCAGCCCTCATGCCGGCTCCCTGCTGGTCCGACACTCACCGTAGGGGTCATCGGAGAGGGGCCGTGGCCCAGAAGCATAGGCCAAAGGGGACAGAGAGCTCACAGTACACCTGGGGGTGCTGACTGGGGACCCAGAGAACCCAGACGGGAGGAGAAGCACAGCAAAGTGAGCAACGAGCCTGCTCCTCAGTGCAGCTGGGCCAGAAGAACCTCTGCTCTCCAGGCTGAGGTCCCTTGCCTTTCTGACTGCCCATTGGGAAGTACTTCCCTCCTCTGTCCATATCTGGCTGCCATTCAGAGGGAGGCCAGAGTGCCTGGGATCTGAGAACCCCACTCTTAGTAATCCTGCCCAACAACGAAGAAGAACCGCTGGACCCCCTCTTTCATGCGGGGCCCCAGTCCTAGGTGTGGTTGGATGGAACTCAGGACCCCCACCAACTGCCCAGAGCACAAGCTGGGTCTGTCCTCTCTCCCCCAGATCTCCTGCACCACAAGCTCCACCCACCAACAGACTGACGCCCACTATGGCACCTGGCAGATTGAGGAACTAAAGCCCCTGGGAGCCCAAGAGGCCAGCAGCTGCTGCCTTACCGCCTCAGCGTGGAGGCCCCCCAGCTCACCAGGATCCTTCACAGGCCCACAAACAGCTCCAGCTGCCTGCCTGCCGCTCCGTGGGTGGGCCTTGTGGGCGGAAACCGGCTCCTTCCTGTTTCGCCCCCTCTACTCCAAACTAGGTGAGAAGCAAACTTAGCCAATGTTCCCAAACTGGGCATTCTGCCAACTGGCTGGTAGGCTCCTCCAGAGCCCAGGCACACATCAGTGGGCAGGCATGTGTATGAGGGACACATATGTGTGCATACGCATGAGCCCCGCTGGTAGGCTGCTGTGCACACCCAGGGGAGGAGACGGGCACACACAGGGATGGTCTTGGGGACTCGCTCGCCTCCACTTGCACCTGCTGCAGAAGCAGAAGTGGCAGCCGCACCAACATGACTGTGACTCATCTCCTGGGGAGACAGCTCCTGCTGTCACAGTGAAGACTCTCGCCCCCACAGGCGCAGCACTCAGCTCTGCTGATGCCATTGCCCAGACCTAGACAACACCACTGGGGCTTGCCCAGGCCCTGTGCCCAAGGATCAAGGACAAGCCAGGCTCCTGGGCCCTACAGGATGAGAGGGGTCCAGGGTTACCAGGATAAGACCTGTGTATGTGTGGAGGGGTGTCCTGAGGCTTCTTTCCTCACCCCTGGCTAAGTCCTATTTCACCAGCAGATATATATGCTCAGCCCAGGCCAGAGCCCCCAGGATCCGAGAGCCCCATGCTCAGTAATCCTGCCCAGCTCTGCACATCCTTGATCCAGCGTGACCTGGCCTCAGGTGTGAGCTGCCCCTAGCCACAGTCCTGCAGCCAGAATGGCCTCAACTCCTGTTCCTCCTGCAGAGGCATCTGTGCCAGGAGCCACATGCAATCTCACCCGTGTTCTCTTGCCAAGTGCCTTCTAACACACAGGGCAGCTAGCTGCTTTCCCACCTCTGTACCTCTTCTCCCCACCCTGAGAAATGCCACTCATCTTCTCGAGACTCCTCCTCCAAAGGTCACTTTTTTTCAGGAAG
This sequence comes from Lasiurus cinereus, assembly GCA_011751065.1. Classification (NCBI taxonomy): domain Eukaryota; kingdom Metazoa; phylum Chordata; class Mammalia; order Chiroptera; family Vespertilionidae; genus Lasiurus; species Lasiurus cinereus. Next base: position 39,585 of record JAAGEH010001336.1, read on the forward strand.
CCTTGGCCATGTCCACTTACTCCTCCTGCTTTTGGGGTCTGCATGAGCCCCCCTGCCTAGAAGCCCGGACTTCTCGGGCTACCTGTTCCGGTCAAGATGCCTTCCCACCCACACAGGATTGAGGAGCCCTTGCTAATCAAAGTGCCAGGGAGAAACAGCACCAACGGTGTTCATCCTCTGAGGGTGCCAGGAATGAACGAAAGTGTCCGTGTATTAAATCTAATTGCTGACCACCTACATGTGCCTGTGGTCAGAGGCACCTGTACCCAGGAAGTGGGCAGTCCTGCCCTCCAGAAAGAGGGACAGAGGCAGGTGAACAAAGCCACTCCTCTTTCTGTGCCTCAGTGTCACCTGTAAAAGGAGGATGGTAACTGCCCTCCCTCCAGAGGTTGTCCTGGGATTAAGCGAGCCCACACGTGTAAGCCAAAATGACTGACTCCAAAACATCTCGGCACCCTAAAACCGTTGGCTGCGGTTATTGTTGCTCTTGTTATGATGTGTTTAGTGGCTTCTACATACAGAGACAATGTCAAGTGACTTTCACTTAGAACTTGTTTAAATCCTTTGAGTGAGCTCAACGAAAGCATCTCTTAGGAGCTGAGGGTCACTGGGTCCCAGAGCTCAAGGGCCAGGGTGCAGTGGGCCACCCATCCCTCCATCTAAGGGAGCTTAGGATCCAGTAGGCAGAGCTGCCCCTCCAGAGATGACTACAGTGCAAGGAGGCACGCGCTGCGAGGATGGCCAAGAGAGGGACAGCTTCAGGAGGCTTCCCAGGACATCGTCTTTGGGCAGCCACCCGGCAAGAAGGGACAGAGGATATGTAAAGTCTGGCCTCAAAGACAGGCTGCAGGGAAAACCCAAATGGTGTCCTAGGAAAAAACACTTTCTACAGCAAATCACTGGCTTGGGCCTGCACTCAGTATATTGGCAAATATTCAAGGATTCTTGATTAAACAATTCTGAAGTTAACATCCAAATGGCACAGGGAGGCCTTGCAGGATAGTGCTTACCTATCTGGGCTCTGAAATTAACTTTTTGGGGAGTCCTGGCTTTGGTACTGGTGATTTCTATGATCTGGGACTTAAGTCAATCTCAACTTTCTCATCTGTAAAGTGGGACTAACATTTTCTAGAATGAAACATACAAACACAGGTAAAGTTTAGCACAGTGCCTGGCAGACAGCCCCTGTTCAACTGTACTTACTTTTTCTCTCCCACTCTCTAGCCTGACTGCCCTGTAAGTACCCATATTCACTTAAAGATGATACAATGAAGGAGCTTGGAAGTTTTGCAAATATGCTATCCATGGGAGAAGGTGTCATCATTCCTGACTATTGGACTTACCTTCCAAACCTCTTAGTGTTCCTCTGTCTTCCATTTTCTATCTAATAAACTCCTACCTATACCTAGCCTAGATACTTCCTTTTGTGACTCTCCTAAACGGAACCAAGAGAATTTTCCTTGGTTCCCTTAGCACAATGGTTGGCAAACTCATTAGTCAACGGAGCCAAATATCAACAGTACAACGATTGAAATTTCTTTTGTGAGCCAAGTTTTTAAAACTTAAACTTCTTCTAACGCCACTTCTTCAAAATAAACTCGCCCAGGCCGTGGTATTTTGTGGGAGAGCCATACTCAAGTGGCCAAAGAGCTGCATGTGGCTTGCGAGCTGCAGTTTGCCAACCACTGCCTTAGCACATTTTTCATATATGTTATAAAGAGCTCTTCACACTGCACTTAGAGTAGATGGCTCACAGGTGTGTTTGCCAGCTCCATGGGCAGTGACTGGTGTTTGCTAAATGTGGGAAATGAGTCAAGCCTAGGAAGAGGGAGGGATGATTCCTGGTTCCTGGGTACCTCCCATGGCAGTGTCTGCAGACTTTCAAGGAGGGACGAGGAGAAGGGCTGAGTTATTTCTTCCCCTGCACTTCTAACAGCCACTTTATTTGGGAGAAATAATGAATTCTGATTAAGGGCATTGTCAAACCCTAATGAATTTCCCCGATCCAGCTCCACTGGCCCCATCTCTGTGCAAGGCTGTAGTGTTATCACTAACGAAACACAAGGCAGTGAGGAGCCAAAGTCCCCACCCGCTTTAATTTAGGGGAACCATTAACAGCGCTTTCCATCATCACAATTACTGGGGCTTCTTTCCTCCCTGTGGTGAAGCTGAGAGGAACTTGTGCAACTAACTACATATTGTAGGGCCTTAAATTTTTTTCAATAGGAAGGAGGAAAGGAAAAGATCCTTGCATTTTGGCAACCTGAAACTGATGGAGCAGGATTTATGAGTCCTTTAATCTCCCTTTCACTTACTGTTTCTTAAAAAAAAAAAAAAAATTCTGGGAGCAAGAAGAAGGGTTAATTACAAACTGAGCTTTTAGGTAGATGTGCAAACAGTTAAAAAATGAAAGTGGTGAAGGTGGTGTGATATGACCAAGGGAATAAGACCCCATCTTTGTTAGTTGACCACGAATGACCATATTAGAGTCAGATGTCACAAGGTTGGGAGAATAACATCTAGTTCAATGGGCTCCCTGTGTGCAGGCCTGGTGACGAGCATGTAGGTCTTGTGCTGCTGCTTTTCCACTTCTACAGATGAGGAAACTGAGGCACAGAGAGGTTATGGAACTGCTCCAAATTCACCCAGCTAGAAGATGGCAAAGCTGAAAGTCAATGCCCAGCAGCCTGGCTCCTGGGCCTATGCTCCAACCTGCTGCAGAGGGGAGTACCAGCACCCTGCCCAGGTCCAGGGGAGCATCAGTCCCTACCCAGGTTCAAGGGAAGCACCAGGGCCCTGCCCAGGTTCAAGAGGAGCACCCGTGTCCTGCCCAGGTTCAAGGGGGAGAACCAGCATATTGCCCAGGTTCAAAGGGAGCACCAGCACCTTGCCCAGGAGCCTCTTCTCTGGGGTGGCACACCCCTCACCTGGGAGATGGCACCCTTTAGCCTTAGAGTTTCCCCCAGCAATTTCGGGCTTTGGTTGTAATCAAATTAAAAGTATAAACAAGATTTATTAGGCCTTTAATTACCTTTGCAGCACTGATTTGCATATGGACAATGTGTTAATCACAATTGGCTTTTTTAAGCACTCATTAAAAATCTGGGAGCAAAAGAAAGAAATGCTTGCTGGCGTAAAGTCCGGGTCACAATGTAGGGGCTGGGTCACAGGCCGGAGCCCCCTTCCTGTCCTGGGCTGGCCTCTCCAGGCTTCCCTTCTCCTGGACATGGCTCTGCAGCTCCTACAGCTCCGTGGCCAGGACCAACAGGGAGCAAGTCCAAACGCTGCTTCCCAAACCCTAAAGCTCTTGCAAGCCTGTGGGCACTCAAGATTCTTCCTGGTTGCCTTCACCTCAGGGACGCCTCAGGGCTGCAGTGACCTGACCTTTTCTGACACCTCCTCAGAGTGCTGGTGGCACCATGGGCCTCGCTTGGAGACATTGACCCCAACCACAGCCTGGTGCTGTGGCACCCACCTTCTGTGGCCTGTAATGGGCATGACTGAAGCCTGGGGATCCAAGCTTCCCGTATTCCTCACCCTCTCCTGTCTGCTTGTCCTCAGAGCCCCCAAATGGGACCTGAATCTTCAAATAGCCAGGCACCTCCTCGTACCAAATCCCAAACATCCCAGGCCCCCACGCTCACCCGGTCCACTGTCTCCTTATGAAAAGGCAAAAGGAGCTTGCTTCCTCTGTGTCAGTTGGTACAGGTGTGGAGGAGGAGGGTCAGAACTGCGCGGACCTTCTCTGTGAAAGTACAGTTCACTCTGAACAGCATGGGTTTGGACTGTGCAGGTCCAATGATGGGATTTTTCATCGACCTGTGCAGTCCAAGCCACGTTATGCAGCTGTCCTCTGAGCAACCTCCTGACAGTCAGCTTGGCCACCTTCTTCCTCCTCTTGAACCTCAAGGCCAAGCCTACCTACCCCCCAAGCAGCCTCGGGCTCCACCCTGGGGACACTGCCACTCACCTGTGCGACAGAGTGGGTTTCATGGAGCTCATGGAGTTGAGGGGGGGCTGCATGGGGAGTTTCCCGGGGGGGTCGCTCTGGCGGCTCTTCTGGTGTCGCAGCAGCAGCAGGCGGCCGAGCTCCTCGCACCAGGAGGACAGCAGGGCTGCAAGGACAGAGAGGACGATTGGTGTCACCTCAGCCACCACCGTGACGTGCCCGCCGCACCTCACTCTCCCACTTTTGTTTGACACCAGGTGAGTCACTAGGCCTGCTCAGGAGGCCTCAGTGTTCTCACCTGTAAAATGGGACTAACACCCCCCTGAAAAGCTTCTGTGGCTATAGGAGCAGCTCAGAGGGCCACTTCCAATGGCAAAGAAGAGAGTCAAGACGGTGGAGGGGACGGCAAAGACGATGCCAAGGGGACACCAGGGGGAGCCAAATAGAACTGCCAGCGCCCCCAGGCGTCTCAGTGAAGCCCACCCCAGACTCCGGACAAGCAGCTGAACGTGGCTTCTCCCCATGGGTAGAGCCCAAACCACAAGTTTGAAACAAAGCCCAGAGCCTTCCTGGAGCCTGTGGACAAGCCCAGGAGTGCCCGCACCATTCTCCCTAGAACCCTCCCGACCACAGGCTACCCTGAGCAGGTGTGTGCACAGCTTCGGTCACACCTGAGACCGGCCCTGCGCTGGCACAAGGCGGAAGAAGACAGAGGACTCCCAGGCCAGAGGGCTGTCCAGGGGTGGTGGTGGGGGGAAACTAAGCCAGGGTCTCCCAAGGGCACTAGAGGCAGGAAAACCTGGGAACCCTCCACACCCAGCCTTAGAGAGACCCTGAAAACCAAGAGAAAGGCAGCTTGAATTAACAGGGTAGGAAAGTGCCCATTTTCTTTCATCCTTCACTGTTCCAGTGTGGCTACCAGGGTCCAAACGCACTCTCAAGGTCAGCATGTCTGGTCAGTCTTTCCAAAGTGCAAGAGAGAGCTGAGGTCTGGGCAGGGAGGGAGGAGTCAGGAGGGTTTGGCTGTCACCAGCTTGCTGTGTGACCTGAGGGAGCTCGCAGACCAGACCCTCTCTGGGCCTCAGCTTGCTTGCAGGGGAAAAGAGTGATGACTCTTGCCCTGATTTCCTCCCAGGGCTGTGGTGAGGAGCAGACGGGGGACTGCTGAGACTGTGCAGAAGCCAACGGGGGGGGACCAAAGCCTGGCCATGCCCCACTCCTGCCACGAGCACTTCCCCAGACTGATCTAATAGCTCTGGAAATAGTCAACCAGGCCAGGTGGCCAGGGATCTTTTGAACCCAGGACTGCTTCAGCCACTTGGCTGGACACAGAGTCCACTCCCTCATTTCCAGAGTCTCCCATTTGAATGCTGTGCAACATGCTTCTGTGGCCTTTCCTCAAATCTGCCCCTCACAATCCAGGATGTCAGCTATTACCCCCATTCTACAGATGAGACGACTGAGACTCAGGCAGGCGAAGTCACTGGCTCACAGTAACCAGCAAGGGCCAGCACAGAGCTGGTGCCCCTACCCCAGAGTCTAACATGGGATCAGAATGTGGGGAGGAGACGAAACCCTTCAGAAGGCAAACACCAAGCAGCATGGCCTCCAGTCCCTGGGATGGAATTGCAGGCCTCAGCTGAGTTCACCCTTTCTCATGTTCAGCTGGCACGGGGGAAAGATGCCTGGAGCAACTGGGCAGCTGCCACTTCAAACCGCTTAGAACCTGAGTGGGGTCCACCATCAATCAGCAGGGCTGGGAACCATCTGAGACTCTGCCAGGCTCTGGCCCTGCCTGTGGCCCAGGCAAGCTCCATCAGGAGTGGGGAGCAAATGGGGCCCAGCATTTGGGGAGCAGTGGGTTCTTTTCCTGCCCCTCACTGAGCGGGTAGGGTCCAGGAGGTGGTTTTAGCATCAGCAGAAGCACTCTCCGCCCATCCAGTCCTGCTGTGAGCTGCCGGGGAGAGAAGTACCCATGCTACCATGGGCGGGCTGGGGCCCACGGTCAAGGGAAGGGCAGTGGTTCTTACAGGGAATGGGGGAGGAAGGTGAAGGGTCCCATCAGGGCTGCTGGGTATATCTTCTCAGCTGTGTGGTGCACAAAGATGCTTGTGGGGACACAACCCAGCATGCGCCAGCCCACTCCCAGTAGAGTACCTGTGTCCCTCTCCAGGCCGGGTGCCAATGGGCTAGCTATGTCCTGCCCCTTCCTGTGGGGCTCATCTTGCCACCACTGCTCAGGAGGAGAGAGCCGGAGAGAAACCCCTACCCTGGCCCGTGCCTGCTCAGAAACCGAGGTAAAACGCCTCTCGAGTGGGTGCCCAGCAGAGGTCTGCCGCAGCTGGGGGGAGGGGAGAACAGCTATTCACAAACAGAATTGAATTTCTAGATTGCTCCATTCTTCTCCCAGGACCCCAGTTACTGCTTCTTTGTGTGGGGGCACTGGGCATCTGGAAACTCATTTGCATGCCAAGCACGAGGCTCTGGATCACAGCGATACAGGGACTGCTCAGCTGCCAGCACAAAGGACGGCACAGATGGTGCGCCCGCTGCCCACCCTGCCCTCCCGCCCCTCCCAGCCCTCGCTCCTCCTGGGGGCCACGGAGCCATGCAGGAGGCATTCAGAGCTTTCCTCCAAGACACAGGCCACCCTCCTGCTTGGTCAAGGACCACCTTCATCCTCCTATCACTAAGGGAGTGTTTTTCCTTAAAGGAGGTAAAATGAAGGGAGATTGGTGGCGCGGTAGGGCTCAGGATGCTGTGACAGATGGGATGTGTGCATTAGGCAGCCAGTGCACAACACAAATGCCAGGGCAGCCACGTTCCTACAACTAAGAGGGACAGAACGGGGAGCGAGAAAGCACCACCCTCACCCCTCAACCTGAGCACAGAGGCCCTCCCCGCACTCCCTGTCTCCCACACGGCAGGGAGATGCATCAGGGCGAAGAGATGCGCGGCAGACGGACCCAGTGCATGCTGTCATCACGGCTTAAGCCAACACAGGCTGTTCTGAGGCAAATGCTAGTGAATGACAACGTGTGGGAATCTGCAGCCAGACAGGGAGTCTGGGCACTGTCAGAACCAGCAGACAGAGGCAGGTAGAGATTACACACATACACAGATAGACAGCCTAGTGGGGAAAGGGGTATTCAGGACTCCAGGAGGATGTCTGCATGTGCCCCGGATCTGACTGTCCTGTGTGTCTCTGCTCCGGGCACTCGCTGGATGGGGGAGGAGTACTGGGCATGAAGAGTCCTGGGATGGAGAGGGAGGTGGGAAGGCCTGGTGAGGTGTGTAGAGCACATCAGTCATAAGAATTTCAGGGAGACACTAGCCATGCACGCAGGTTCAGGAGTGTCTCTCCTACTGCCTGGGGAGCCACCCTTCCTTGTCCTGTGAGCTCCATCACTGAGAACTATGTGACCTTGGGCAACTTACAGAAGCTCTCTGGGCTTCAGTTTTTTGATCTGTTAAATGGGCATAACACGAATGCACACTCCTTAGGATTATTCTGATGTCTGAATGACACCAACACATATCAGGTGGCTAAAACAGTGTCTGGTGTGTAGGGAGCACACAGTCCTCGAAAAACGCTGCCTGAGCTCTCCGGAGAGCAGAGGGCACATGTACGTGTGCGCTGTTTCCCACAGGCAGTAAGGGGCCTTGTGAATGCGAGGAAGCCATCCCAGGCTCCTCCAGAAGGTGTCAAAGAAGCCCTAAGGGACAGCAGTGCCACAACACCCAGCAGAGGAGAGGGGAAGAAAGGGGAGGACAGAGGGCAGGCTGTGAGGAACAGGGCTAAGAGCCCAGGCTCTGGAGTACCACAGATTGGACTTATAAGTTGTGTCCTGCCACTCAAGCTGCTTCACCATGTGGAGCTCCAATTTCTCCATCTGTGAAATGGGCTTAACAGAAGCTGCCCACCTCAGCCAGTGGACCTGAGCCAATATGACTGTGGTCAACCAACCACAGGGGTACCCGAGAAAAGGAGGGAGGATGGGCAGAGAAGCCCCAGAAAACAGCCTCTCAATCCAATAGCCACCACCGCACCACATAACACCAGAAAAGCTGGGGAGGCACCGCCTCTAGAACGGATCTGCAATACCTGATCCTAGCTCTGTATCTGCCACCCACGTGGCACCTTCAGCAATTCATCTAACCATCCTATGCCTCGGTTTCTCCATCTCTAAAATGGGGTGGTGGTAACTCCACTCCCACGCATAGTTGTAAGGAGGAGCCAAGTTGCCAGGGAGAAGCGCAGGAGCAGCGCCAGGCAACACAGTCAATGCTACACATAGGCTAGTGACAAAGGCCATATGTGTTACCAACTTTGGCTGGTAGATGAGTGACCACCAGGACAGACGAGGCCTTGGCATCTCTGTGCACTCTGACCACATGGCAGAGCACAGAGACACGTGGACTGGGTAGGCGTGAGCACTGCAAGTCAGGTGGTGGGGGCCTCAGTGTGTGCGAGGCCCTGGGTAGATGACTGTGAATGGGGTGGGCAGGGGCAGGCTCCTCAGGGTCCAGAACAGCCACAACCCAGGCTGTTTGGCACCATCTTGAGCTCTGGCCTTTAGCAGCCAAATTCCAGAAGGCCATGTCTATTGGGGAGGCAGAAGTCCCGAGGGGTCAGTGGAAGGGAGAGGGGACTCCAGGGAGGGAGAAGACACGACAGTTGACCTGTGATACTCCCACTGCTGACACATCTCTCTAGCCTGTCGAGGAAACCCTAAGGGACACTCGGGTCCACTCCAGACCTGCCATGGACGTAAACAACGACAGGCACCTGCCAGCAGCACGTGCCTCACAGCAGATGCTGTGCCATGTGCGGTATGCACCAGAGGGACAGGAAACGGTGAGGTGTGGAGCAGGGGTGGTGCACCTTCCATTCCTGGGCTCCAGGAGACGTGTCTAGGAGCTCTGCACCAGAGGACGTCAAGGCTAAGGCACCATGAGCTCCTCTGGAAGAGAAATGGAAGTGAATGCTGGGCCTGAGAGTCAGAGGGGTGCAGGCCGCAAGTCTGAGGGAAGGCACCATGGGAGAGCCCCAAGATCTTCCCGGCCACCCCCCTTGCAGCCCGAGACCATTACGGTGTCCTTTAAGGAGAAGAAACAACAACAACAAAGAGATGAAAGAGTGAGGGAAAGTCTGCAGTGGAGCCCTGGGAAGTCTTAGCCCTGGCTGGTCCTGGTGTGCCCCCCTTGGGGACAGTGACCAGCTTTGCATTTGCCTCTGTATTTACAGCTTCCGGCAGAGCAGCTGCCCAGGCTGGGTGGACCAGATGGACCAGGGCCAGGGCAACATTTCTCTGAGAGGCGGTGGATGGAGGAGCCTGGATGGAGGAGCCTGCATTCCCGTTGTGGGAATTGCTGGGGCTCCAGGTAGGGAGGTGGAGCTGTGTTTTCTAGAGCAGCTCTTAGCCAGTGGACAGGGAGCAGGTGGGGGTGGAGGGGAGACAGAGGCTAGAGCATCTGAAAGCCAGAGCATCGAAGGGGCAGACAAGCTCACAGGGTGCACTCAGGCTTGGAAAGGGGCCAAAACCAGAGGCAGCCATCGTGGCTACAGGAAAAAAGGCAGCTCTTCCCGTGAGGCGAGCAGGGGAGGTTAGCTGGCCTGAGATGCTCTTTCCCAGTCAGGCCTGGGCATCAGGAAGGGGTTGAGTGGCCATCCAGAAAGAGGGCAGAGATCTGGACTTAGGGGCCAAACAGGAGGCTTATCAAAGGTGCTGCCACATGAGGACGCCTCGAGCAAATGAAACAAAAGCGTGTTGTATCAAAGAGCATCCCAGCTGCTAACAAGCTGCCGAGGGATAGAGGAACAGTGTGTGTGAGAGAGGGAGGGACTTCCAAGACCCAGGATAGACAGGACTTGGGTGCCCAGGAGGCAACCTGCCAGGCGTGGCCCTCTCAAGCCATGCCCTGGTGGAGGGGTGAGGAGAGTGGGGCAGAGAGAGGTGGAAAGAGGTCCCAGGAGCATGCAACCAGGGTTCAATGCCAATGAAAAACACAAATGGCATATTTTCAAATGCTTCCCTACCACCCACTTAACCATCCACTTAACTAAATCCATACAAATAGTAGCAGAGCATGGGGGTCCCTTTCCCAGTGGGGAAGTCTGGCCAGGCAGCTGGAGGGCCTCACTGGGGAGTAAGGATGGAAGAACCAGGCATCCACACTGGGCTCCTCTCCTCAGGTGCCTGTGCCGTGCCACTGGATTCCCAGGAGCACCTCAGCCAACCCAGGCGATGCCCCTCATTGTCCTCTCCTGCTCCACCCGCAGATCATCATGGCCTGCGTCTCTGCAGTCTGTCCCTTTGGCTTCTTTTCTGTCCCAGTCACCTGCTGCGGTGTCTGTTCTCTCCTGAATTATGACAAGCATGTCCTATCCTTTCTCTCCATCTCCAGACCCGCCTCCCAGCAACCCACACTGGGCAAGACAGTGAGAGGACCTCTTTGATTGCGCCCCCAGAGGCGATACAGGTGGACAGTGGGGCTCAGTGGCTACCTGGGGAAAGCTGTGGTGTTCTACAGCAAGAGCAGGAGCCCTGAGGACCACGCTGGGATCCAAGGGGTTCACTTCTGCCACCCCAGTACCCAGAGCACTGTCTGGCACAGGCTATGCAAACACACGGCTACAGGATTGAAATGAATCACAGCTGGATAACCCAAGAGGCAAAGGATGGGAAAGTGGGACAGGCACTGGGCGCACTGTGCCTGAGGCCCGGACTAGCAGGATAATACCTGCAACCTGCCACCATGACCTTTAAATCTGCCAGCAGCTCCCCATCCCTCTAGGGCAGGGGCTTAGCCCCTGGGGCATTAGCCTGAAAGATATTCCATCACGGAGGTGTACAGAGGCTGGTGCTTCATCAGACAAAACCTAAAACCACGTCACGTGACCCTTGTTTTGTGATCCACAGAGCCATTGGTGACCTTGCCAAAATGGGGACTGAAAGGTAAGCAGCTGACAGAAACAACATGTTCCTTTAACTTGGGAAGCCAGCTGCAGCCCTGGGTTTCCTCTGCTGGTCCTGGTCTTCATGTTAATGGTGTCTGCCCACAAGGCCTTCCCACAGTATCCCACTAGGGCTCCCAGGGGACGCTGCTGCTTCTCTTCCTGCCTCCCCAGCCCAGGCCAGACCTTCCTACCCTCAGATCTTCCTCTTTCATCTCCCAAACACGGAGTCCTAGGACCACTGCCCAGGAAAGCATGGGGGTCAGGATGATGGGAACTCCTGCCTGCCCCTGGGGACCAGGGTTCCAGACTCTAGACCCCTGCAGAGGAGAGGTGAGGCCCTGGAGGGAGGGTGAAGGAAGAGGACATGGGGTTGGAGATGACAAAGGCCTGGGAGAGTCTGTCTCAGCTGTAAAGTGAGGAGGCAACAGGAGGACTCTCTGCTTTCAGGCCTGGTTCGAGGAGCCCCAGAATGAAGGGACGGCCCAAGTTTTAAACCACATGTGAGAAGTGGCTAGTTTCGTGCTGAAAAGTCTCAACTGGAAACCTGGGAGCTATAAAATGCTGACTACCTGCTGCCTCCAGAAGGCAGAGTGGCCAAGCACTGTGCACACTGTGCCTGAGACCTGGACTATCAGGGTAATTTGAACCCAGGCTGCTCAAATCCCAGCTCAACCACTTAGCAGCTGTGTGACCTTGGGTAAATTACTTAACCTTCCCGGTATTTTGTAAAGTGGGGATAATAAACATTACCAGCTCCTAAATTGTCATGAGAATTAAGCTAATACACACAATATGCTGGTACAAAGCCTGACACAGAGGAAGGATTACATAAGAATACATTGTTCTTTCGTTGTTGATATTGAGCACATACCCCTTCAGGATCAAGATGCTTCTGTCTTCATCTACTGTGCTATTGCCCAAATAAAACACAATTCCCTTCACCCATCTCCAAGAGGATCGTAGTGCTCACATGCCTTGGGCCCAGCCTGCACCAGCTCGTGCATACTGGGTGGGCAGTGCTGCTGCTGCCAGCACCCACTGTGCCCAGGGTTCTCCCTGCCAGACACTTTGCAGGAAGTGGAGCCCGGGGCCTGGGAGCTGGGCTCTGCAAGTGGCTCCCCCGCCATGCTCTGCAGGCGGCCAGTCCAGGCCAGTCCTCCTGGGAGTCCCAGGTGTGGCGCTGGGCTGTAGCAGTCCTTTCCACACTGGGCCAAGAGAGTGGCACCAACAGGGGCAGGTCACTGCGAGGCCTGGCCGCTCCTCAGCCCATATCCCCATGTGTCCAGCAGAAGGTGGACTGGGACCGGAATCAAGGGCAGATTCTGCTCCCACCCACATGCTGCCAGTAGGAATAGGTGATCTGAGCCTCCCCCACCTCTGGCCACAGCTCTCCATAGAACTGCTACTTAGCTGTCCTCTGTAGGCCCACCTCCGCTGGGCGTCCCCAGAAATGGAAAAAGAGCCCCTCCCTGCCATTTCCCTCAGATCATCTCCTCCTAGGAGGAAACAGCACAGGATGCACATGACCAGAGGGGCGGGCGCTGGGGCAGTGGCTGCTGGACCTCAGGAAGCCAAGTGTCTGTCCCATCATGACCACTAACACAGCGGGGCAGCCGGGCCCATGTGGGCATGTCTGTGAAATGGAGTGGTACTCCCCACTGTGGACAGTGAAGACCTAATGGGGTCAGGGTGACACACAGACAGCCCTTTAGTTTTCCCTACAGCCTGGTGCCTTCTGCTTCATTGAAGCCCACAACACGCAGTGAGGGGCAGGCCAGGACTCTTCCTGTCTGTTTGACGAAGCAGAAATGGCAGCCCAAGAGGGAGTGGTTCACCCATAATCACATTGCAGGACAGAGGTTCTGCTGCCAGCCCAAGGCGGGTTCCCTTTCACCCCACAAATCTGTGATGTCACGTATCTGGGAGCAGGCACAACCCAAGACAACAGTTCTGTACTCCCGCCCACCTTCCCATGATTAGGCATTGTCCCAGCTTCTTGTTCCAGTTTGCTACCAACTTCCTATGGGGCCTCGGGCAACTTTCTCTCTCTGGGCCATATGTGAAAGACTAGGTGCTGGGCTCTCTGAAGTCAGGTGGCTCGGGACTCAGCCCTGGCCTCACAGTGGGGCCACATCTCTCAGCGGTGAGGTCAGCCTCGACCCCTTCTCAATCTTGCAGGTGCTGTGGGATGAGCTGCCCATCCTCACACCTGGACTGACACTTCCCCCAACCAGGTGTGGGATGTAGATGGGAGGGGCTCCAGAAAGCTCACTGTGCCCAGGTGCTCGGTTTACTGAGGCTGAGGGCCCAGAGTGGGGAGTATGTGCTGAGGCCTGACGGCTGGTGTGTGTAGGATCCAGGGGTGACGGGAGCTGGGAGGGAGGACGCTGAGGGAGGAGGATTACCCCTGGTTAGAGATGTCTTTTCTGGAGGGCTGTGGGTTGGACTGTGGGGGCCCGGACAGCTGACCCACCTTCTGGGGACATAAAACCAGAGAGGTTTTCCTTGGGGAAATCCTGCTCTCCCGCAAAACAGCCGCATCCCAGCGCCCGGCAGCACGCCATCCTGAGTCTCAGCTACTTCCGGTTTTCCTAGATCATCCCCACACGCCGCTACCTGCTCTGCCATCTCCCATCACTGCGTGGACAAGAAGGTCAAAACAACCCTGCCCCTCTCCAGCCTGGTCACCTGGCTGCCCTACACGCAGGGAGACAACCAGGTGATGGTATGGCCGGCCCAGGATGCATCTGGAGGCTCATGGGCCCCACCCCCAGCCCTGCTCAACCCACTGGGCCCTACCTGCTTCCGAGTGGTTGGCAAGTCTTGCGATCTCAGGTTGTGAGGTCCAGCCCAGCCCGAGGGACTCAGCCATTCCCTCCCTCCAGGAATACTCGTCCGTTCCCACTCCCTCTCCCCAAGGGATGCCCGGGTTGGCAGGAGCTGGGAGTCTCAAGGCGTGTGAACTCACCCTGGGAACTGAACTCTGGGGACCTCAGAGCTGGCAGGGCTGATTCCCAAACCGGTTTGGCTGTCCATCCCTCACCCAGGGGAGGCTGGGCCTGCTGAGCAGGCGACTCAGAGAAGTCAGCCAGGCTGAGCCTGTCCGGGCTGAGGCTTTAGAAAAATCCCAGCCTGGAAAACTCTCTGCCTACCTCCTACCACCATCTGAACCTTCCTGTATAATGCAGGTCCAACGAAAAAACACCCCAAAGAAGCTCAAGGTGAGCAGTTTTGTCAGAAAGAGAATGCTACCCCCCTCCTGTAGGTGCGCCTTCGTCCCTCAGCCTGAGGAAGGGCTCGGGCAGGGGTGTCGGTCAGCGTTGCTGTTCGTGGAGACCTGGCAGGAAGCTGCCACTGAGCACTGTGTCCCCTCGAGGGGGCTGAGTCACACACCCCTGGCCCCTGGACTCTCATAAGCCACCAGGTGGTGGGGGTATTGTAGGCCTCATTTTAGACATGAGGGGTGACACAGAGAAGAGGGTAACCTGGCTCAGCAGGCCAGGACTGAGGCAGATTTCCTCTTCTTAGCCTGAGACATTCGTAGGCAGCAGGGCAAGGGTGGGATCTAGACCACCTTCACTGAGAACTATACAGCATTAATAGCAAAGCAAGAGACAGGTCAGGAGACCTCTGTGTGTCTACTCCCCGTATTCTCAGAGGACATGGGTTCCAACAGGACAAGTCCCTTTGGCTACCCTAGGACTGACCAGATTACCCATAGGGGGTGGAGGTGGTAGTGCTGAGAGTCACCAGTCTCCCCACTTACAACTCATTACGCGGCAGCACCTGAGCAGAATGGAGGAGGCCAGAGGCCCAGCGCAGCAAGCATGCTCTCCCTATATACCAAGACATGCTCCCAGTGTGTTTGCAAGACAAGACCCGAGCCACACCTGCCTGGCCTCTGCAGCCTGGAGCCAGGCCCCTCATTCCAGCAGGCGCCACCTGAAGAACCTACTTCCTATTCTGTAAGTGTAGGGCTAAACACCACTGCCCATACTTGCTCCCAGGGAGCCAGGGGGCTAAGGAGAGGTTGTGGGAATCAGCTTTTTCCCGGGGTAATTGACTTCCACAGCTTCCCAGCTGGGTGCTTGCAGTTTGGCGGTGTCCCTCCTGCACCCAGCATAAGGAGAGATCGGAGTGAGGCCAGTTCCTTTCCAAGGTCACCGAGACCCAGAATCGAAACACCACAGCCTTTATGTGTGCTGGGAGGCCTTGCTGTGTACTCCCTCCTTCCTCTCTGGCCCCCGTGTCAACCACTCAACTGTCAAATGGCAGTTGTTCCCGCCCCCGGGCCTGCCACTGAAGCAGCACAGAGACTACCCAGGCACCTTTGTTTCTATAGAGGAGGTGCCTGAAAACCTTCTCAGCCCTGAACAGTGACTGAGGGTGTGTGCTGCAGTGACAGGGCGGGAGAGTGGGTGGGGCGGGCGTCACTTTGTCAGGTGACCCTTGACTACCGAGAGTTGGGTTCAGGTCACTGCTCTTTGAGAAAGCTGATTCAGGAAAACCTGCTGCCGGGACCCCTAGCTCTCTTGCCTCCCACGATTCCTCCTTCCCCTGGCTGAGCAACCTGACTATCTCAAGAGTCTTAGGTTCCTGGAGCAGGAGACGTTGTGAGTGCTCCTCCTCCCCACTGCAGGCCTGTGAGCTGAGCCCTGAGCCAGCCAGCTGCCTCAGAGGCAGAGGGGACCCTCCGGCTGCAGTCACTCTGCACACCAGGCAGGTGTTTCAGCTCAGGGACACGTGACTCAGCCCCACGGGTGCTCAGTGGCAGATTCAGATGCTCCTTCTTGACACTGCACTGTGGGTTCTCTAACCTAAACCACGCAGCAGGGCTTCCCTCTCGTCCATCTATTCAGCAAGAGCAGTGGATGGCCTGCTTGCACATTTCATGTTTCCAAATATTGGCTTCCTAGTTGATCATGCCACTCCTTTTCCAAGAAACCCCGAGTGCAAATGTTTGAAGGAGCCCTGGAATCCAGCCATGCCCAGCAGGGGTTGGCAGTGGATGTCCCAGCTGTCTGGAACACCGGACTGGCCTTCACTCATCCCACAGGGGCACCTGTGCATTTTCCAGACTACTTGTTATTTTTTTATTTTCTTTAATGTGTTTCCTTATTTTACTTGTCATTCCATAGTATGCCATCTACTTGTTTTAGCTATGCAAAGGGGACACCATGCCAAGAAAACCTGACAGAGAGACTGAATTTATAGAACATGGGATGCGAAGCGGGAGGTGGGGGGCGGGGAGGGGATGGGGCAGGAAACGAGAGCAGAGCATTCTCTCAGCAGAAGCTCCTTTACGCAATGAGATGATTCTCTGTGAGGTTTCTTTAAATATCTAGCTACCTTGTTGCAATGAAATAAGAATCATTTACAAGGGTTCCATTTACATCTAGTGCTTCCTGGCTGCACCTTACTCAGAGTGTAGCAGACCTGGGTGATGTCTGGGTGAATGTATGTCCTGGAAGGTGAGGTTCCAGGGCAGGAGTGAACCACAGAGGTCTCACCCAGGGATTCCCAATTTTACTTTGCACACCAGAATGATCTGGAAGCTTGCTAACATGCAGACTGCTGTGCCTCACACCCAGTGGGGTGTGTGATTCAGTGGGGCTGGATTATATTTCTAACTGGTTACCAGGTGATGTTGTGCTGCTGGTCCAGGAACCCAGCTTTGAGAAGCACTGGTCTAGAACGGTGGATGAGCTCAGTGGTTGTTTGCTGCATGAACAAGGGGTGGGGAGGGGGAGAGGAAGGAACCATTCTTCCCTTGCCCCTCTGAGTACAGAATGCACACAAGCTCTTGGACCAGGAAAGCTGCGTGCTTGGCAGATGCTGACCTCCCTGATCTTCACATTCAAGGCCCTGGAATTCTGACCTGGACTATCTTCCTGGTTTTGGTACAAAAGAAAGAATACGGGCGGGGAGTCAGAAGAGGGTGTGGTTGGCTGTACTCTACTCGCTGTGAACTGTGTGGTCTTGGGCAAGAGCCTGGCAGGTGTGTGCACCTATGTGTCTTCACCTGCATGGAAACCTCTCTCACCGAGTTGCTCGAAATGTGTAGAGGGGTAATCTTTTAACAGTAGCTGTTACCGATGGAGGACTTGCTTCAGGCCAGGCTCTGTTCTGAGCACTTCACATGCATCGGCTCATTCAAGACTCTCTCCTATGAGGTCACTAGTCTTGTCTCCCCATAGAAGTTCTCAGCCCCACCACTTGCTAGTGTCAGCTGTGAGGCCCTGCACCCTCCCTCTGGGCCTGCCTCCTGGTGCTGAAGGGCTGCAGTTAGGCCCCACAGACTCACTCAGCAAGCTCACTCAGCACGCTGAGGCTCTCAGGAAGCAGCCCAGGGCAGCTGTCATCACAGGCGGGGGACAGACAGCAGCCTGAGCCATCTGCAGTTCAGGCTAGCTCCCCATTTCTCCTGCAGAGCGGCTGGGGGAGGGAACATCATTTGTTTAGGTCTCTGCAGTATTTAATCACCACCCAGCTCTCTCACCCTCTCCCCCCTCCAGTGCCTTCTCTGTCCCTGCAGGAAACACTCTGTGCCTTCTGCCTCTGATAGAGGCAGTGAAAAATGAACACAGTACCCGGAGAGAAGGCAACACCAAGAGAGGAGGGGGAGATCAGCCGGCCCAACCCAGCAAGCACCAGCTGGGCAACCTGGGTCCTGACACAACTGACCACCTGGCAGGGCCCCAGAGAAATCTGATTGCCTCTGAGGGAGCAGGAACACAGAGCCTGGGCCTTCCTGGGCCTTGGAGAATCTGCGGCCAGGGATCCATTCTCTGCCTCTGCCTCAAAGAGAGACAGGCCATGTATGGGACATTCCCCCTGAGGGGCAGCGCTGGCCAGGTAGAAACGCCTCCTCTTCTGAGTTTCTTTTCCTGGAGTAGGGATCACCACCCCCACTTCACAGGAAGGAGCTGGTGCTCAGAGAGGGTCAGTAGCCACAACAACAGGCAAGTGGCACTATTCACTTACTTAGTAAAAGTACTTTTTATTTACATAAGTAACACATAAATCCATTCTCCTCAGAAAACTAACATTTCAGATAAATTCAGAGGGATTAGGCTCACTTTTCCCATTACATTCGATGGTTCCACCTCACTGTACCACCTTGTGCCCCCCTTCTTAACTTTTGAATGTTATTTTGAAGACATTATGTGTGAGTATGACTAAAAATACACAGAAGTAGAAAAAGGGTGTGCACTGAAAACAGTCTCCCCATCCCAGTCTCGCTGCGGTTCCTCTCACCAGGGAACCACGCCAGCAGCTCTGTGTTTCCATCCAGAGCTATTCTGTTGTTTACATGCATCACGGCCTTTGAAAGCCTGCCTGGAAGGTCCCAGCCCTGGATACCCATGTTGTTCACCCCTCGTGGTGCGTCCTTACTCTTTATTGGCGAGGGCTTCCCTGACCTTTCCAGCTTATACATTGCAACACTTCCCCCTGCACCAACTCCCTCCCCGGTACTCCCCTGCTAATCCTCCTCCAGAGCACTGGGCACCTTCTGCTTCCTCTCATATTTACTACACGACAGCCCACTCCCTGCATCGGGAGAGTTTTTGCTCCAGTGCAGGGTTTCCACATGCTGTGGTCACTGCCACATCCTTGGAGCCTGGAACAGTGCCTGAAACAGGGGCAATAGTCAACACCAATGGATGGCTGAGTATGGGCCTGGCACGGACGGGCAGATCCCACCCTGACACAAAGGTGGTGTGTCATTCATGCTATTCTCATCCTCCTGTTTGAAAACACCTGTTTTTCCTTGCCTCTCCAAGGACCCAGCCTGGTGTGAGGCACACAGCACTTGCTCAGAATGACTGGCTGAGGACCTGACCCCTACCTCACACCATAGACCAAAATACACTGAGTGGCCATATTATTATGATCTCTGAATGCATAATAATCTGGCCACTTAGTGTACATCCTATATAATAAAAGACTAGTATGCAAATTGTCCCCTGGACCAGGAGTTCGACCAGCAGGCAGGCCAGCCACTGCCCATGTTCCCTCCCCCGGGCCAGGCTGGCTGGAGTCCACCCATGCACAAATTCATGCATGGGGCCTCTAACACACACACACACACACACACACACACACACACTGAGTGGCCAGATTATTATGCTTTCAGAGATCATAATGATCTGGCCACTCAGTATAAACAAACAAACAAATAAATAAAAGGCAATACAACACATTGTCTAGAAGATGATATAGGAAATTATCTCTATGACCTTGGGATTGGGGAAGTTCTCAAAGGAGCCACAACAAGCACTAATCAGGAAAAGATGACAAATTTTCCAACATTAAAGCCAACAACTTCTGGCATATCTAAATACTCCATTAAGAGAATAAAAAGGCTAGTCCAGAGAGACAGAAGCCATGGTGAGGTCCAGATCCAGGGCTCTAGGGAGTCAGGCTCCTGAAGATGGTCTGCAGCCACCCAGGAAGGCTGCTCAAAAGAGGTGGAGATTGACTCCATCTCACTTGTCCCCCAGCTCTTGCCTCTTCCACCTCCTCCTTGAGAAATCAGAGGCTTAAGACAGACAAGAGCTCCAGGCCCCTTCCTGCCCCACACAGAGACAACCAAGCAAGAAAAAGCAAATCCAAGTGCCCAGGAGCCTGGTAGCCTTGGAAGTTTGGCTTGACAGGGCAAGAGCAGTTAACAAAGCTCACACCATCCATCACTGGGCCCAGCCATTTAGATGCTGGACATTTGATTAAACTAATATGGGTGGCGGGGGCGAGGCATGGCTGGGTGCTTCCTACCCTTGCCTACAAATTAGACCATCTCACCCAATCCGATTACCTTGACTGCCACATTTATCTCAGGCACGGGCCATCCATCACTCCTCACAGCTGGCCCTGTGCCTCCTCCTGCAGGCGGGGAGTGGAGTGCCCTCAGTTTCAGCAGGTGGGGCTCACTTAGCCGCTCCTCCCTTTATCTGTTCCACAAGTGAGGCCCCTCATCCTCAACCACACACCCGTAAAATGGGCAACAGAGCAGCGCTGTCCAACAGAGCTCTGCAGGATGAAAACCTCCTGTCTGTGCTGTTCAGACCAGGAGCCACCAGCCCGTGTGACTAGTGAGCACTTGAAAAGAGCAGGGGATGGTATGCGTGGCTAGTGTGGCTGAGGAGCTTGAGTTTTACATTTTATCTAACTTGACGTCATTACATTTTAAGTGTAAACGGCCACGTGGGGCTCTGGCTCCGTCATCAGACACGGAGGATCTAGTTGTCGCTCCCTTTCTGGGGTTGTAGTGAAGGGTCAACGAGGCAACTTACACTCCCTGTGCAAACTCTGCACGTGACAGATGCTCTCCAAAGGCTGGGCTCGCTCTCCTGGAAGTGAGGGCTATACTCTGAGGCCTAGGAGAACAGCAGCCACTCTGAAAACCCTGACCTGACAACGTGTTGACAACGTGGTCACCTTTGCCGTCTCACAGTCCAGCAGGTCAGCAGGCTCCATTTTAAGGAAAAGCACAAACCATACAGTGGCAGAGACAGGATTCAAGTCTTTGTGGCTCTGCCTTCCCACTGGACACCTGGAGATCTAGGAGACACAGCAGGAGCAAGGTTCAGGGTGGGCAAGTGAGGCAGGTCTGCTGGGCAGGAGGAGGGTGACAGCCTCTCCCTGGCACTACATCGGTCAGCTCCTCTAGACTGGTGTCTTCCTCTCAATTGCAGTGCTGAGGAGAGGGGTGCCAGGCACAGGAGTACTCCATAGTCGCCTCCAGGAGGACACTGCCCAGCATGCCCCAGCCCGCAGGCCAAGCCTAGGGCAGCACTGAGGCCCCTCCCAGCACAGGGCAGAGCCAGAGTAACCCACAGAATTTTTGGTTCTAAATATACAAACTCTAGATGGTCCAGGCCTGAGGCTTTAGCAGTGACCGGGGCAATCAGGGGCACTTGGACCAGTGAGAGCTCAGGACCACCAGGCTTCCTCCTGCTTTACAGGATGCCAGTGAGCATGGACACGGCTAGAAGACTGGCAGACGGGGGTCCAAACCAGCTTCTGGGCCAGGAATGAACCTGAGGGCTCTGGGCAAGCCAGGTGCCCTCCCAGGACTGCAGTGGGGACAAGAGGTGCAAATGAATGTGTGAACAGACGCAGCACGCCACAGCGCCTGTTCAAATGATTGGTATTGCCGGAGGTCTCAGGGCAGGTCCAAAGTCAGGAGAGACCTGGGAAGACTGGTGAGGGTGGTACTCCAGCAAGCGCCTGAGACTTCATTCCTTAAGGATCGATTGTGTGACCTGCCATGAGCTGCGTCACCCTTGGGGTCTCCTTTATGAAAAACAAGCATAAAATCACAGGCATGTGCGAACCCTTCAGTGAGGATCAAATGAAACATGCAAAAGCTCTTAGTACCTGCATGTGAACAAATCGGCTAGAATCTAAGCATGCCAGTGGGCAGGCTTCCCAGTAACTTCAGAGTGGCCTGACCTGCAGAGAAATAGGCTCCCCAAAGGAAGACAAGTGCCCGTAGAAACAGCAGGCAATTAGAAGTCCGGTCTTCCGACACTTGAGAGATACCCCACGGGCAGCGGACTTCCCACAGGACCAGAGGCCGGGAAGAGGCAGGCCGGTCACTGGCAGCATGCCTGGTGTGCCCCTTGGAACTTGCTGTAGCCGTGGCTGGCAAGCTCCCAGGAGTAGGCTGACCTGGCCCATGGGGCTGGGCACTGTGGCCTGCAGCTGGTGCAGCTTCAGGAGGAGTAGGCTGCCCTGGATGGAATGTAAGAGGTTCCTGTCAGGAAGTCACCTCCAGGCTGGGAGATGGGGGAGGGAAGGCAGCAGGGTTCGAGCCAGAGAGGAGAAGAGCCTTCCGGGACAAGGTGCCTGCCCGAGCCAGTGGTGAGATGGGGTTTGGGGAGAGTACACTGGGGGAGCTGAGTAGGCCTCCCTGGAACACCTCCCCTGAGATGTACCCTTTTCCGCCATCTCAGCTGAAGGTATACTTAGCCACTCACACATTAGTATAAATGAGTTCATAACAAACTGTGCCCAGACGTGCAAGTAATTGAAGGGAAAAGAATGGGGTGGGGAAAGATGGCAGGCACTCTCCCTAGCCAGCCACTTCCTCAAAGGCAAGACTCCGAGATCTCCCGATGGAGACCCCCGCTGCTGGGATCACCCGTGTTCCCTCACTCCTCCCCAAAATGCCAACACTCTTTTGTTGCCACTTAAACCAATTTGGGGGTAATTCTGAAGGCAATTGTCTTCCGATTTACAATGCGGCTCAGTGATTGCATCCAGGCTGATGGTTCAGGCTGTAATTGTATGGTAATCACTTCTGTTTATGATCGATGCGGAAATCACTATTGTTTTCCAGCAGGCTTGTTAAATCAAAAAAGTGCAAGGGTGGGGAGGGAGGGTTTATTTTTGAGCATCCGAGTCCAGAGAAAATGAAATTAAGTACAGCAGTCCAATGTGGGGGTGGGGGAGTGGTGGTGGCGGCGGCTCTGAAGATAGAGGCACTCTCATTGGCTCAGAACTGAGACAGAGGCAGGGACACAGACAGTGAGTGAGACATGGAAGGTCCAGGTGGAGAGGCAGAGACACTCATGGGTAAGAGACACAGGGATGCAGACAGGAATGCCCAGGCTTGGGACAGAGATGGTCAGATCCACATAGGATGCCCAGACAGACCCCACTGCACAATGCAGAGACGTCAAGAGAGATACTCGGAGATCCCTTTTATACACACCCACACTTGACCACACCTGCCCTCACCATTCCTGGAGAGGTGGGGACAACCAGGTGCCAGATACTACCTGCCCATCAAGGCTAGAGAGCCTTACCTGCCCCATCTGGGATCTGCTTGCCTCTCCTTGTCCTTACCCCAAGACCGCCTGAAAATAGGGTGGCAGGTGGCACCTGAGGGCTCAGGTGGCAGGAGTAGGGCAGTGCTGTGAGCTGCCCCCCTGCTGTGGGGAGTGGAGAGCTGCCCACCTAATGGGCAAAAACCCGAACCTCCCCGAGGCTACAGGGAACAGGGTTGGGCTGGGTGAGGGACAACGGCTCCCAGGGCAGTCACGGGCACTCCATGGCACCACAGGACTAAGCCAGTCCAGGCTGGAGGCCAAGGCCCTGCAGGGAGTGAGTAGGCACCAGCTGTTATGTGCAGCTCAGACAAACCTCTCGGTTGCACGCTGAGCTTGGCTACAAGGCATATGCTTTTTCAACGACACACCCTTCTTCCCCAGCAAAAGTGCACGGAGACTGTGCAAGCAAGCACCGAAAATCGTGACTATGGTGAACAATGTAAGGTTTCCCAAACCTGCAGGCCAATGCCCTTCATCTCTGCTAGCTCTCCTTGTGTTTCTGCCCTCTCTATCTAAATCGCCCTCCAGATTCCATGGTTCTGCCACCTCTCTATGGAGGCCTTTCCTCACCCAACTGGACCTTTCTCTCCTGGGCCCCAGGGTACCGAATATCAGGCTGACTTGCGATGCAGGACTTTGACGGCCCACAGGCCCGGCTCAGTGACTTCGCAGCTTGCTTCAACGGTAACGGGGACTGGCAGGCTATCTCTTAGCACGGTGACCTCCCAATAGCTAGAGCAAGAACAGCATCAGAGACTTCCCCGCAGTGTTAGCCTTAGCACGGAAGTCCCCCTACCTGATAACGTGGCCTCCCTCCAACCCAGAGCACTCCAATTCTGTTGCTGTCAAAGACAGCTAGGGCCCGGGATGGTGGGCAGTGAGCTTGGCCCTCCTTGAATAAAGGAGAGGACCGTCCCTCTCCTGTAGGCCCTCCTGGGCCTGGGCCTCTTCAACAGGTCCCCCCCAGCCAGGCTGACCCCTGAACTGAGGTGTCCCAGCAGCCTAACTGGGGTTCTGCACGGCATTCCAGGCAGGTATGGAAAACCTTAGAAAGGGAACAATCACTCCTAAATGTACTTCCAGGATTCAGCCCAAGAAAACAGATGACTTTCCCTGAGGAATCGGCTCTGGAGTGTGTACACAAACAAGAGACAGTGTTCAACCGTCACAACAAGGCTGACCACCGTGAGGGTTTACATTACACTGGAGTTGCCTCAACAGAGAAGGACACGCCGGGGTGGAGAGCACATGTGTGCATGTGTTGGTGTGCGTGACCACACAGGGCATGTGGGATCTTTTTTGGGGTCACAGTGTCAACCTTGCTCTATTCAGGGATCCTTAACCACACCTCAGATCCTGCGGTCTGAACACCTCGCTGGCTCAGGGCTGGCTCAGGCCTGTTGGGGAGGCAGGCGGAGGTCTCCTGGTGGGCACTACAGACACACTCTGAAGGTGAAGGCCAGAGTTAGAGCGTGAACTTCACCCTGACATTCCCATCCCCGCCCATGGTTCCCCTCTACTCAGTGCTGATAATGACAGTAGCTCCCCTCTCAGGAGGCTGAAGAGCTCTAGAAACATCGCTATTTTAACTTCCTGCTCCAATTTGTAACCCTGACTCCTGCTGACTTAGCACCCTGAAGTCCCGTCCCGGGGTGAGCAGTTTAGAGGAAGGGCCCTGGCCAGGGTGTTTGCTCTCCCTGTACCCTTCTCCCCCAAAGGGGAAGAGCAGCCCAGGTGAGTTTGCAGGGCTGGCAGCAAAATATGGAGGGGCCTGTTC
Source organism: Lasiurus cinereus (assembly GCA_011751065.1). Lineage (NCBI taxonomy): Eukaryota > Metazoa > Chordata > Mammalia > Chiroptera > Vespertilionidae > Lasiurus > Lasiurus cinereus. Next base: position 64,109 of record JAAGEH010001336.1, read on the forward strand.
CTGCCCAAGTGGCTGTGCCTAGGAAACAAGGTTGTGAGGGCTCAGCCTACCCCACACATCCTTTAATCCTGGTGCTAAGTAGGATAGGAATCAACAAGCCCATTTTTCAGATGAGGCAAATAGAGGCCCTGAGAGGCGAGGAGTGGAATGCAGGCAGCCATCTGACTCTGCAGGGTGCATTGAGAATATTCACAGAATTCTTCTGCCATCCCCGAGACAGACAAAGAGGAAGCTGTGGCCAGCCAGGGCCCATTTCCCGTGGAAGCCACGAACACCCTTCCCTGGAGGTCTAGGTCTAGTCATATCCCCAAGGATGGGACAGGCCTTCTGGGTCCGCACCAGCGGGCCTTCCCAGGCCTCCCCTCCCCTGGTCCCGGGAGTAGTGCCGTGAGCAATGCCGCCGTGCCAGATGCTTTTGGCCATCTGGGGGAAGAGGGGAATGTGTTCAGAAATGTCCAGGCTCAGAGTGAGCCCTTTTCAGAGCCCCGGGTCTGCCCTCTGGTTGGAGGGGGCTAAGGGCCTGCCTGCACTGGGGAGGGCAGAGGCCAGGCCAGTCACAGGACACCCCTTCTACCTCAGCATGACGACAGCAGCTAACATAAAATGCATCCTTTGTGCCAGGCACGTGGGACCCTGCGGTCCTCACAGCGATCTCGTGGATGTGGAGGCGGAGGCATGGCAGACCTGCCTGAGGTTACACAGACTGGCCCTGCCTGGTCCTTTCATGGTGGGAGAGATGACGTGGGCGCGGGCATGCCCCAAAGGAATCGGGATGTATTCACTTCACACACCACGCAGCTCCCATGCCACAGACATCCGCCAACACTGCGTGTTAGCAAATCTGCACAAACCCATGAGAACACCTCCATATACACTCAATCAACAATAATCCAATAAGCAAATGTCCCGCAAGGGTCCAATAGGACACGTGTATGTTCAGTTACATGGGTACATGATATACATGTGCAGATGCAAACTGCACATAACATTTCTAAAACGATCCATCTTATACTCCTATTCTCTAGTCCCACCTACTCCCGCAACAGGCTCACCCCATTTTACTCCCAGGCACACGCAGAGTCCTGCACACCCTCTGCCTTTCCTCCACCCCCAACATCTTTATCTGGGGACCTTCAGCTCCCCGAGGCCAGGGTTCCTGTGTTTTTCACATTCCCACTGGATCCCACCCAGCGCCAGCTCTCCATTTGTTCATTCACACACTCAAAACATATTAGTATGTACTATAGCCCATCTGAATGAAGCACATCCAAACTTGAATGAGCTATAGCCATGAACTTGAATACAATGTTCCTGGACAATCCAGGGCTGGACTGAGCGCTGTAATTACTGCCCCGTGAACCACGACGGTCACAGGTATGGACATTAGTGAGCACACAGTATGGAGGCTGTGTAATGCAGTGCCCAGCAAGACACTCAGCCCCGCCCATTGTTACAACAGGGCTATTGGGTGAGGGCGCCCCCATTTATAGAAGAGGCAACTCAAGTATCAAACTCTAGATTGCTGGGTGGAGTGCCAGCGAGGCTGGGGCTACCAAGTGTCTAAGACCAGGAAGGTGTCCAGAAAAGCCTGCCTGAGCCAGGCCTGTCCAGAGGTGAGCATAGGAGCACTGCACACTCCTGAGAGGGTACATGCACCAGGAAGCCCTGCCCGGGAAGAAAGCTCCATTGCGGAGAACAAAACCTCAACCTGTCATCGAATGTATTTCTCAGGAAGGTTCAGAGTCTCTGAGGACTATCCGCCTGCCGGTCCCATCCTGGGGAGGCTTAATTCGGTGGTGATATGAGGGTGCTAGAGGGTGGCTGGGCAGTGATGCCCCCTCGTCAGCAGTAGGAGCCTACCCGCCAAGGTACCTGCTGCTCACTGCCTTCAGGCAGGAGCACAGAATGGGTGGAGGATTCACCCCTATTTCAGGTCAGAGTGGACTCGACAGAAGCCAGAGCCCATGCTCTCAAAGGGAGCCAGGGTGTTTGCCCTCCCTGAACCCTTCTCCCCCAAAGAGGAAGAAAAGCAGTCCCCTGAGGTGGGGCAGGGACCCCCAGAAGTTACTGAGACCTAGTGGGTGAGGCTGCCCTGAGTCTAGAAAGGTGTGTGTGTGTGTGTGTGGGGGGGGGATGTTCGTTGCTTTGGGCGCTACTGCCCTGAGCTCCCAAGACAGCAGGTGTGCCCTCCATCCAGGGCTGTGCTGGGCAAATGAGAAGCAGACCCAACTGAGGATTATACAAGCTGTCCTCATGCCTACAGAGGAACCACACGTTTCTTTTAGCAAACACTGAGGCAGTCTTGAGTCTCGTCCAAGAGGCCTGGGGCCTCAGAAATCAGGCCGGGGTGCTGGGGAGAGAGCCGAGCATTCTGTGTTGTACTGGAGTAAAGGCCCCACACAGGCTGGTGGGTGGGTGGGGGTGCAGGGCATTCCCACAAGTACTGGCTGTGATAGAGATTACAAGGTAAGGAAGTAGGAGGATGTGTCCCCAGTGTAACAGGCCTTGTACAAATGCAAGGAGACCCACGACAGAGCAGCAAGGACAGCTGGTGTGTCCTCAGGGCTGACCAGGTCCTAGCACTGTATTCAAAGCCTTAGCTGGAATATACTCTAACGCTCCCACAACCCTGTGAGCTAGGTACTATTCCATTTTACAGATGAGGAAACTGAGGCCTGCAGAGGGCTAGATAGAGGTTCCAGTGTGTGAGGGAGAGGGAGATAATGATGAGCAAGGCCCAGGAGGAGAAACCTCTAAGGGGTGAGGGCCTCCAGCCCTAATGGGGAGGGGCACAGGAGGCCCATGTCCTCCTACCTGGAACCCCCTCAAATTCCCACCCAGCTGCCCTAGCATTCTACCTGTGTGCAGTCTAGTCTTCTAGACCCAGGCTGAGTGCTGCTCAGCCTCTGGAGCCCACCACTAGGCACACAGCAGTGCTGTCAAGGCCTGGGGTGAGAGAGGAAGCAGCGCACTGGCTCCTGAGACCTTCCCGCAATTCCTAGAATTTCCTGTCCCTGTATTCCTTTCCTGGAGCTCTCTGGACAGCTGGAAGCCAGGCTTGGCCCCAGGCCTGACCCCAGAACCACCTCAACATGGCACAGCTCATGGACCCTCTACCCAGAAAAATGCACCCTGTATAACTTGGGGCTCCTTAGACCCCAACAAACTCCCCAAGGCCCTCAGAGGGGAGAAGAGAAGTTCTTGTGCACCAGAGGGCTTCAGAGGCCCCAGGTGCAGACTTCCTCAAGAGGGAAATGAAAGTGGGTGTGTGCTGGCTCTGTGTGCTTCCTTCAGGCCTGGGGCACACACTGGGGCCTCCAAGGCAGCCGCCACTGGGGAAAGACCTGCAGCCTTTCATCAGGACAGAATGAGGGACATTCCCACTTCCTCTCCCCCACTGGTTTCTTCAGGCTCTCCCTCTGCAGCAGCCCGTGGGGGAGCAAGCCCGGGGCGGCCCACCCTCCACACCACAGAGCAAGACTTGTCTGCTCACAACACCTCCAAGAATATCTCACAGAAAAGGAAACTGAGGGTGGAGACGGAGCTGGGACCAAGAAGCAACTGGTCTCTCAGGCTCAGGAACTCAAGAGAGACCAAAAGCCCCGCTGGTTTAGGAGCTAAATGTCTGCTGTGCAGAATCACATCAGCCTGGTTACTGCTGAGAGCTGCCACGTAGTGAGCAGGTGCCAGACACTGAGCTGAGCCCTCTCAGCCCACCTCATGATGCTCCACTGCAAGGGTGCCAGGCAGGCAGGCACAGGCAGCTCTATCTTATTGATTAGAAGAAAAAGGACTAGAGAAGTTAAGTGACTTATCCAAAGTCACCCAGCAAATGACAGATGTGGGTTTCATAATTACTCTTGACATGGTCTTGGGAAAGACACTGGGTAGCCCCATTTTAAGAGCCTCAGGAATGGGGCAGAGAGGCTTTCAGGGCCCTGTACTTCAGAAAGGGCAGGAGGGAGGCCCAAGTCCTGTGCAGGGAGTTGGGATAGGAGCAGCGACTGGAGCTGCTGACAGGAGGCAGGCAGTCCCTGCGTTTCAAGCCCTGGGCCCTGCTCCTTGGGGGATGGCAATGACAGCTCCAAGGGCCTTGACAGACACGCAGGCGGAGCACCATCCCACACAACTTTTTGTGCTGACGGGGCCACTGAAAACTGAAATGTGGTCAGTGTGATACCGAGCTGAGGTTTTAATTTCATTTAATAGACATTTAAGTGGCCACATGTGGCTAGTGGCTGCAGAGGACAGCGCAGTAATCCAGTTGGGGGCCCGACGAGAGCTCCCCTTCATCACATGGTCAACTTAGAAAACCACAGCTGGCCAAGAACTTGGGGCCTCCTCCTTTCTTCCTGGGTGACTGCCTTTGCTGTGACCCACGGATGCCCAGAGTGGTCATGGGTGTCCCATCCTACACTCACAATATAGTGGGGCCGACACCCAGTGTGCAAGTGACCCCATAAACAGACTGATGTAAGTGCGGGTCCTGGGCATGCAAAGGAGTGGAAGGAATGCAGGAGGCAGGGTCCGTGCCTGTGTGGGTGCCTGGGGCGAGGGACCAGGGAAGGCTCCAGGTGGTGACATTTGAGTAGGGTCTGGGAACAGGTGGATGGAGGAGACAAAAAGAAGGGCGCCTTGAGTCCTTTTCCCCTCCCCTCTGAAACGGGCCTCCTCCCCCATTTTCACAGCCCTCTCGTTATATGTAGGGGCTGAAACAGAACCTGTTAAATCTGTGAATCACCAACCAGGTTACATCCTTAGGAGGCGGAGAGGGTGCCCATGTCTCCTCTGCCCCAGGCTCTGACTGATAAAGCACTGAGAGGGCCGAGGCCGACTCCACAAGCCCAGAGGCTGCCCCATCACCTGTCCCTGCAGTCCCAGCCCCGGAGAGCTGAATGGCCCACATTGATTTAAAACCTCCAGGGCCTAATGGTCACCCCGGAGACTGGGGAGGCTCCACAAACACGGCCCCTTTTTCCAGGAGATAGCAGAGGGCACCAAGGGGAGATCTGGACAAGTTCCTCCAAATTCCCAGACCTCTTCAGAAGAGCTGACTGCCCTTGCCCCCAACCATGGGCGACCACAAAACAGGAACCCTGTGACAGGGCAGGCTTTCCATTGCGTCAGTGGAGGCAGGGGCATTCCCGCAGCAGAGCCCTAACCTCACATGCCTCCCCACTTCCCTGCACGGACTCTGGCCTACAGCTTGGCAGCAGCTGCTCCTGGACGTCCTCTGTGGCTCCCACTGCCCCGGGATAAGATCTGTGCTCCCCAGCGGGCTTTCAGCACTGGCTCCACTTCCTGCACTCACCTCCCCCAAGTCATCTGGAGGGACACCCTTTCTGCTCCTGGAGTGCCACACCTCTCCTGATTCCCCAGCCTTTGCACCTATAGGTCCTCCCACCCAAATCCTACCCATTTCCAAAACGAAGTTCCACCTGTGGGTTCTTAGACTCGTGTCCTCAGTTCACTTCTGTCCTAAATCTCCATCCTTCTAGGCCAAAGTTGTCCAGAGGAACTTTCTGCCATCGTGCAAACATTCTATAATCTGAGCTCCCCAGTCTGACAGCCATCAGCCACATGTGGCTGCTGAACATTGGAGATGTGGCGAGTGACTGCAATACTGACTGCAGAGTTCCAGGTGCAGCTCCCTCTGAGGCCTGGGAAGAGTGGGCCACTCCAGCCCCAAGGTCACCATTGCCCCCTCTTCTTTCTACAGCTCTTAGGGTGTGGAGCGTGGGCTTCTGCTCATTCAGTTATCCTTGCCCTGCTGCACCAATATTCCCACTGTGTCCTCAGACGCGGTTCCTGCCTTTGCCCCTCCCCCCAAGATGAGTAGCTGGACTCTAAAGTGCAGTCTTCCCTTTTACAGATGAGAACACAGCAACGTTCTCAGAACAGAGATGAGAACACAGCAACGTTCTCAGTACAGAGATGAGAACAGAGGCCCCCAAAAAGGAACTGAATTGCCAAAGGTCACACACTAATTTGATACCAGATCACAGACATGATCACTTGAGGGCTAGGCCCTGATAGCCATGTTTCCACAGAAAGTGTCAGAATTATCTGGGCAAACTTTGTGAAAATCAAAGCCCAAACACAGAGGCTGTACCTTACCCCAGAACTACCAATCCGCCAAGATGACTGGGAGTCTTGGTCTCCTGGAATGTGGGTGTCCTGGCTTGGCACTCAGAAGGCCTGGCCTGATCCCTCGGTGGATGGGGGCAGTAGGAGAACCCAGCAGAGTTGTGAGAGGCCCCTATAGCTAGCTCCAAGCTGGAGTCAGTGCCATGGCTGGGGCTATTGAAAGGGAGGTAAGGGCCCACTTCCTGAACCTGCTTAGGCAGGAGGATAGCGGATTGCCCAGCAGGCCCAACCCAATGCTCTGGGTGGTGGGGGGTCAGTCAGTTTTGAAGGGCACACAGGACAAATCAGACTCTGGGGAACAAGAGTGCTGTGGGCATCCCCTGAGGAAGGGTGGTGGGGACACCCTGACTCCAGGGAAAGACACCATGAGCAGAGGCCTTGAACAACCCCCTACCACACTCCAGCCTGGGAACACTGGAGTGTCCCCAAAGATCCTCTCATCCCTCAAGCTCCACTGGATGGGCCTTGAAGACCCACTTTCAGGTGTGCTGGGACTCCTGGCCAGCGGCCACCCCCAGTCAGACCTCCCCTCAAGTCAGCTCAGGGGCCATGGGGAGCCAGAGGCTGCAGTGAGCCTGATGCTGGGCAGAGGTGGGCACTTCAAGATATAAGGACAAGGCCAGAGCAAAGTGACCGTCCGTATCTCAGGGTCGGAGCAGGAAACTGAATCAAAGCACAATTAAACCTTATCTAGTTCAAAATGGCAGACTGGAAAGTGGGATTTACAGCACACCGTTAGAGGCCTTAGCTTCCTTCACATTGTGCTGCGTGTGACCTTGGGCAGGAAGGCCCTTTGCACATCCAGGCAGTGGCTGCCTGTCCTTCCCTGGCTGTGGTGAGTGGCCAGGCGCTCCCTGGGGAGCTGGAAGTGTGTCGGGGAAGGGGCCTTGTTTTTCCCTGAGCAGGCTCCCTCTTGGGCTGCTGCTTCTCTTCGGGCCCCGGAGACTTTCCTCCCGCAGCTGCGGCTTCTGGGAAGTGTGGCACAGCCACAACTCATGGCATGAGGGGCAGTAGGCCCTGGCAGGGCAAATGTCCCCAAATCCTTCTACTCCAGGACTGGGGTCTCCACACTTCTCTGGGTGGTGCTGCCGAACTTGGCCACAGGCCTACTGACAGTCCTTCCCTGTGGGGAAGAGCCAGTCTCTCCCTCAGGACTGTGTTGATCAGGTAAACACCTCCCTCCCTCTCCTTGCAGCTCTGCCAGCTCAGAATTCTCTGTTCCCGGACCTGGAGCTGAGCTGGCTCTCCTGCCCGATCGATGGGTGAGTTCACAAAGCCTGACGCCTACCAGGCACCACGACAGTCCTGAGGGAGGTCTGAGGCTGCTCCTGGAGCGGCTGCCTACCTCTGCCCCCTGGCTGACCTCAGCTGGGTGGCAGAGCCCTGGCAAAGGAGTCGGAGAGCTGGAGCTCATGCCACTTCCTGGGTGACCTTGGGCAAAACGGAGCCTCTGCTTTCTCCTGGTGCTAAATGGGAGCAGCTGGCTTATCTATCCTCCCTTCACTGGGAGGCTGTCAAAATAAAGTGCTAAGAAAATGGAAGGTGCCTTTATCAAATGGACTCACCCTGCAAGGCCACACCTGTGGGATCTTGGACTAAGTGTCCTCAGCTCACTTTTGTCCTAAATCTCCGTCCTTCTAGGCCAAAGCGATCCAGAAGAACTTTCTGCCACTGTGAAATGCTCTAATCTGAGCCCTAGCTTGACAGCCACCAGCCATGTGTGGCTGCTAGACATTTGAGATGTGGAGAGTGACTACCATACTGGCTGCAGAGTTCCAGGTGCAGCTCCCTCATCCTTACTCTGAGGCGTGACCCAGAAAGATCCTTTAGGAAGCTCCCGGGCAGGACTCGGGCTGAACATCTGTAGGAGCGCCTCTCAGTCTGACTGGCCGACACCAATTCTCAGCCAACACCGACTTAAATCCAGAAGTGCTTTTTCAATCCCTCCAGCGCCTCCCACTCCAATAGGGAAAACAGCCCTGGACCAGCTGTCCCCTCATTCCGTCACTCGCAGTCATCAAGCATCTACCATTTGCTGGGCGCTGTGATTGACAGTGGGATAGACAGTAATGAGTAATACATGGCCCCTGCCTTCATGGAGCTCACAGTCAAGGCCTTGCTACTAGGTGGTTGATCTCAGACCCATCAGTTTCCCATTTGAAACAGGGAGGGGGGAGGGGCAAGTCCTGAGTACACAGACTGTGGTGAGAACTATGAGGCAAGAAGAGACAGGTGAAGGGGCTCTGGCGGCTGGAAGGTTGAGCAAGGGATAGCATTAGGAAGCAAGTCTCAAACTCTGTGCCGGCTGCTGTTTCCGGTAGAGACCCAGATTCTCACCAAAGCATTGCTGTTTGGTGGTTTCTCACTAAGGAAGTCAGGGTAAAAATAGCTCAGGAGGGGACTTGAATCAAACTAGTTCGGGGGTAGTCACTGCCTGGCTACTAAATAAGAAAAGGGAAGAGGTGTATTAGTCGCCACATGGATCTCGAGACTCACTGCCCCCCTAAAATCCCCAAGACATTGTGGGACAGGGCCTTTGGCTCTGTATTGGATAGGAGAGGGGTTTCATGTGCAAAGCCCCAGAACTGGAGGGGCCTAAGTCCCTATACACCATCTGGGGTCACTGTGATTTCAGGGTAGTACCACCTTGCCCTCTCCAACACACTTGATCTTGGCCAAAAGGCGGAGAAGCAATCCTCTCCAACACTTTTCAGTCAGATTTCTGGCCCACGGTAGCCCACTCTCAAGGATGGGCCTTTAAGAAGCACTCTGGCACCAACTGCTTACCAGCTGCCCCACAAAACCTTCCTGCTGAAGAAGGCACCAGCCATGCCCAGTGCCCATATGGCAGTTCAGCCTAATAGTAAAGGGCAGGGGACCCGAGCCCCCCACCCTGAGAATGAAGGTCTCCTGAAGCCCATCTAATGAGTGCCACCTCCCTCCACTGGTGCAAAGGGTTAGGGCAGGGAAAGTCAGATCCCTGCCCTCTTCTAGGCTCACCCAACCTGGTTTTCAGTTGGATCTAGGAATTGGGACCTAAGTATTGCCATGGGTAACATGGCTTATAAGATCCCAACACCAAACCCACTGGCTCAAACCTCTCTTTAGCCCCAGGGCAGTGATCTGAGAAACCCACTCTAAGGTCTTAAAGATATTTACAGGCTGGTGTCAAGCACCCCAAAAAGGCCCCTTCCTACTCTCCAGTGCAAACCTGTCTCTCTCCTCCTCCAGCCCCTCCCTAGCAAACACTTGTCAGAAGTCTGGTTTGCACCTGTCACCACCCCAAAGAGAGCCTGCGGCAAAGGTGGCATCACCAGCCACGGTGGGGGAGTCTCTGGACGCCCTTAGCATTAGGGCTGCATCCTGACAAAGGAGCAGCTTGGCAGCTTGAAGTTAAGGACCCTTGGCCACTGCGTCTGCGGAAGGCTTCCTGGCCATTCTTCTTTTTGCCATGGAAGCCTATTGAGGACTGAGCCTTGAAAAATGTCTGCTGGAGAGCCAATACTTTACCTCCGGGGAGAGGATTCGGGGAAGCACC